>JASKGM010033759.1:0-24743 GCA_034509205.1 Ceratonia siliqua
TTTTTGTTATCTTTATATATATTTTTATATATATATATATTTATATATATATATATATTTTTTTTTTTTTTTTAAAAAAAAAAAATATTGCTTCTATGGGTTCCTTGCCTGCATCATATTATTTACACTATAAGTAATATCAAGGGTCTTTTTGCTTTGTTGGTAGAATTCTCCTTGGCTAAGGATTTGAGAAGTTGTCAGATCCAAAGTGTTCAGGAAGAGCTGCTTCTTTGTGTTTGTGTGTGTTTTATTTGGCAGTGTTTGTATGAAGCATGGGTACACCTACATTGAAGCCATAAGTACCGGGTACGTATCCAATATTGGTACTCTTTGCCGTACCCGTATCCTATATTTTAAAAGAATTACCTTAATAACTCAACAACTATAAAAAAGACTAGTATATATAAATACTTATATGCACTATCTATTTTTTTATAGTATATATTATAAAATATTAATTTTTATATAATATATATTGCCATACCCGTACCCTATTTTAAAAGAATTTGTACCCGTGCAACATAGATATAACTTGTGATTCTGGATAATTGAACTGGATTGAGGCAATTTTTAGTAAAAATCATACATTTTGATGCATGGATTTGATGATGTGTTTGGATATGCGTTTTTCTTATCATATAATTAGATTAGCAAGGGAGTATGACTATAGAAAAATCTTACATGAATTGGTATGCTCTTGGACAAATCCGTCCATGAGTATCAGTTATTAAAGTAGGTATATTAATTAAGGAGGGGTGATATTTGAAATACACTACTCATGGCATATGGTTCAAATGATATAGTTTATTTACAAATGTCAAATTTGAATACCTTTTAGGACAGGGATTACTCTAAATGCTACTTTATATATGTCTCACTTGCTGTATTGCTGTAAGAATTCTTGTTATATAAAAGAAGAAATTTTATTGAATAGGGGAAATGACTACAGAGGAGGATAGATATTCTGCATCACAAAGGCACAAAAGTAAAAATGGCAAAACTAAATAACCTCATCAATAAAATAAAGCTTTCTTTTCACTGTAAGTACTTAAAGAAACTCCCTAAACGAAACCATTTCCTGATCACCAAAGAGAAGTTGTTTTGTATATTGTTATAGGAGGTTTCCTTGTCCACCATCTTTATACTTCTTTTCTTACTATCAATAAAATCTTTTTTACCAAAAACCAAGAAAAAAAGGAAAAAGTTGGCATATTCTTGTTGTATCATAACATGAAAGGTCAAGGCACATTTGTATGAGTTGCTTGCTTTTGGGATGAGTAGTCATAAATTTGTAGTTTGCACAGTTGAGATGCGTCTAAGACAGCAATGAAAACCATATATGAGGAGAGCAGAGCTTCTAACAAAAAAAGCAGATAAGGTATACTTGTGAAACTTCTTGTGAGAATAGGTGATTAATATTTTTGCACCATTATTTATGATCACCAGAAGGCACCAGAAGGCAAGTTTGTGATAGCCATATAAACTCAGGTAAGGATATTAGACAGAGACAGATTTTTTTAATGGGCATGTAAATGAAATTGGTAGGGGTTATGTAGTTTATTTGGCCATGGTTTGGTGTAGTGGAATGCAGATAGGCAGGTTTAGAGAGAGAATTTTTCTTTTGTTAATTTTGAGTTAAATGTAATGTAACTTAGTTGTAGAATTGTTACTTTTTGTTTGGTTGAACTTTTTTGTTGATATATTATAGTGATGCATGGTTACAATGTTGCCCGAACATGGCACAGTGAAACTGTTTGTTCTAACATGAGGGGAAAAATAAGTAGATGGTAGATGAATTAGAGATCCAAGGATTAAAACTAAGATGGTGTCAGCACAGATTGTTTTATAATAAATTTCCTTGTAGATATATTTTTTCACCTTCTCTGACAGATTGGTATTAAATCAATTGGAAAAAGTTGTTGCCTTGCTAATAGTTGCCCATATATACTTTAAGAATCAGTCTCGGTATCTTAATTGTGTTGTGATTTCTAGACTCATTTCCCATCTGCTGATAGACAATGCCCAGCAATTGTTCTCCTTCCATTTCTCCATCTCCTATTTGCCTTTCCTTCTACCTGTAATGATTAATGAATAAAAAAATATATAAAGAAACAGAAAAAATGTAAAGATTGGAAAAAAGAAAAGAAGAGTCATGATTGTTATCTCTTTCATCCTGTGTCGTTGCAATCTGTTATTGCTTTGCAGTTAAAGTAAAGACAAGACCTAGGCATGGAAACAACTTATTGGATGGTGATCAGTTTTTTAAAGCGGTAGATAGCCTTTGCTAGCCAGTGTTGTCACCTGAAGTGCTGGGATGGAGGCCTGCCTCGCCTCTGCCTAGGCAGGCGCCTCAGCCAGTTTTAACAACAATGTTGCAACCTGACTTCTCTCCAAGTTGATTATTCTAGTTTTGGACTTTATTTGTCTCCTTTTTCTATGGGTTAACCCTTTGGCTAGAAAACTTTTGGATGAAAGAAACAGAAGACAGCAGCTAATTTTCTAAATGTAATCATATAGGAAGTTTTTTTCTTTTTTCCTTTTTCTTATTTGGTTCTTCTCTGGTACACAAATGGACTTTGTTTGGTGAGGGAATGGTTGAGAATTTAGAACGTCTTTTCAAGGGGCTATATTCTATATTGTTATTAAGAAATTGGGAAAGAACGGTGTTGTTATTAATTTTTCATGAATGAGATGTTGAGCAAATGATACCCAGGCATTGCATGGGTTATAAAGCATGTGACAATAGAAATTTAGAGGTGTTGATGGCTTTGAAGAAGTGAAAAGGAACAAAAAGGGCATAGGATTTTATTGTACCTTATCAATAGGGGTAAGCAATTGTTTGGTTCAATTGCATATTTAGCCTAAAATCAAAAAGACTGTTGGCAAACCACCTTGGGTAGAACTCACCCCCAAAAGCTAGCTCATTGGTGGGGGGTGTCAAAGGGATTACATACCGCACTTAACCAATCTACCCAAGCAATGTGGGACTTCTAACACTCTCCCTCATGACGGAGGAGTGCACCCACGATGGAGAACATCTCCAATGCCTGGCATAGACCACCGAGCCTTGGCTTTGATACCATGTTGAAGGGAAAGAGAAATAATGAAAAATCATGTTTTATTAGACAGGTGATCATGTATATATATAGGGAAAGAAAATACAGTCTAATAGAAATACTAAGACTAAAGACTAAAATACCCTTACTAACATAGCTTAGACACTCTTAACAAAGACAAATCAAACCAAACCAAACCATTTTGTTCTGAAATTGGATTGGTTTGATTTGATTAATAGGTAAACCAATGTCTAACAACTTTTAAATTTAACTACTGATAGAATTATTTATAACAGCAAAGAATTCTAGTTCAAGATGTTCTAAGCCAGAATTAGAGAAAATAAGAAAAATCTAACATCTTAATCACATGTTAGTCAACTACCATCAGAAAAAATATAATCTTACCGGAAATCTGGTAGTTAATGGGTTGTGGCTAAACATGAGAGAGACAGAGAAACTGTCTGTGGTGTTGCCCACTTGACATGCAGAATAAGACAGAGAGATGACCAAGAGTTTTAGAAGTCTTAAACACAACATATCAGTAAAAGCCTGCGTTAGAAAGAGAGAATGTGAGTTAGGGAGAGGGATAAGAGTCACTGTAGCATAAATGAGATGCTGACTTGAGAGAGAAGACCTAGAGGCTCAGTATTGATCAGACAGTGGTCTTAAATCTGGATCTGGAGGTCATAATATTAGAAGTCTCCCTTTTGACTAAGGGGGGTTCAGTGACAGGGTGTATATATATAGACCTGCGTTCCCAGCCAAGCATGATTCATAATGATATATTTATATAATTTTTAATCAGTTGAACAAAAGCGGGCAGTAAATTGACTTAATCAATGCTTATAGTTTAGTGCGTTTGACCCTGTGATTGTTGGGATCAAACATGCTCTTATTATTAAGTGGATTAAATTGATTTTATAGAAAAAAAAAGAATCAATAGTTTTGGTTTTTCCCAGTTGGTTTTCAGTTCTTTGGTTTTTGCTTAGCTGTTACTACTAAGGTTTGAAAATTTCTGTTGTTTCCTGCTTTATTTTTCTTACATAACTGACTGGCTTTAAGTTTTGATGTTTCAATTGTACCCTTTGACAACTCGGGAAGCTAATATATCTCAGGTTATAATGTAGGTTTAACAAACCAACCCATAACTTTTATCTTTTGCGACAAATGTAGTGGACTTAGACGATGAGGTCGTAAATTTGATGAGCTGCAGTACCAATAAGGGAAAGAGATGAAGTTATCTACTAAAATGTTTGTTCAATTAAGGAGGTGAGGTGGAGTCACCTGCAATGTCTTAGTTATGTTCAGAGGAGGTATACATCTTAGGAGTATAGATTAGTATGGACGTCTACAAGTAGGACAAACTTGTTTAATTTATTTGAGTCTAGAAATAAGATGGGGGCTTAGTGTTTAAAGAACCTACAGATAGTAGTTTTCCCGGTTACTTTTGTTAGAAACTCATTTCTTACTTAACTTGTTGGATGAAGTCTTTGATGTAAAATCTTCAAAGCATCTTGGGGAGAGAACTGAACCACTTGCACCGTCTTCCAGGAAGCTTTATAAAATCCATAGACGGTTAAATTTTAGTTTTAATGGCTTGGTAATTCTGTTTCCCTTTGGTTCCTTATATTTTCCAATAGTCTTTAATGGCTTTAGCTACTACCTGACATCTGGATAGAGATTATGAGGGAGAAATGGTGCAATCATTTGGAGGATGCATGTATGTAGCAGGACTATGTGAATGGACCGCACCTGTTTATGCACCTGAGAGAAGTTATATGGACTTTCTTTCGAAGGGTTTTGCAGTTGGCCTTTTCTGGTTTTCATGTACTTGTTTAATTATAGTTTGTGACGTCAGTTTTTTCTTTCTATCGGATATTGGTGTCTTAATTATGTTCTATATTATACAGATTCTTGCGAAACTTATGTTTATTAATTAGGGAAAATGATTCAATTGAAGTGAGTTGTGTAATGCTTTTAATGCTGCTGCTGGTGGTGGGGTTTGTCGACTCTGGTTCTTTAATATCGGATGATGATATGTTATTATGCGAGGAAACATAAGGTACTAATACAATGTGCCCCAACCAATGCTTACGTGTTGAGATATTTTTTTAAAAAAAAAAAATCACCTTGTACTGATCTAGTTTAAGATACTAACTAGTATTCGCATTCGTGCATCGTTCAAACATATAAGAATGACAAATATATATATATACAAGGACTTGTTAAGCTATAAAACACTTTTTTCATGGCACTATTATTTTTACCTCTCATCATTTTTTTTAGTTTTTTTATTGTATTATATGTTTATTTTGTATTTTTTATATTTTTTAAAAAATATTTTAAAATGTTTTTGAATTTTTTTTTGAAATGGTCTACTTTTCATTTGAAATTCTTTTTAGAATTTATTTTTATACTTTTCAAACATTTCAAAAAAAATCCAAAAAAAATTTTAAAAGATTTTTAAAAAAATACAAGAAATAGAAAATAGACAAATGATATAAAATTAAAAAAAAGTAAAGGAAAGAAAAGAGGTGGTGGGAGGTAAAAAATATATATATATATATATATATATATGCACACACATAAATATAAGTGTATTTTATGAAATGAGTAGTTTATTATTATATGTGAGAGAAGTAATTAATAATTATTAAATAAAAAATAAATAACTAATATTAAAACACTTGTTAAAGTTACGTGAGTGTTTTTATGAGTGGCATATGTATATTTAATAAGTATTTTAATCTTAATTATTTATTTCTTATTTAAAAGATATTAATTATTTATCTCACTTTTAATAATAAAATAAGCTTGTGGTGTGTATGTATGTGTATATATATATATATATATATATATATATATATATATATATATATATATGAGTCTTGCTAAGTTACAACACATTTTTCCTATTGTACCTATTTTTACCTCCACCTCTTTTTTTGTTTTTTTTACTTTTTTTGTATTATCTATCTATTTTGTATTTATTGTATTTTTTTAGAAATCTTTTGAAATGTTTTTGAAATTTTCTACTTTTCCTCTGAAAAATAGAAAAATAAATTCTAAAGAATTTTAGAGGAAAAGTATAAAATTTAAAAAAAAAATTCAAAACATTTCAAAATTTTTTTTAAAAATACCATAAATAGAAAATAGACAAATAATATAAAATAAAAAAAGTAAGGAATAAAAACATTGGTAAGCTCATTATAAGAGGTGAAATGAGCAATTTATAATCGCTCGATCAAAATAGATAGCTCAAATTAAAATACATATTAATAAGAAGTGTTGGTCATGTATCCACTAATTTTCCGTCCCACACACATCTCCTCAAGAATTGCTATGAACTTGCTTCCTCATAAATTTCATTTACATCATAATTAATATTCCAGGATGAGAGAGAGCCATGCACATTTTTAGATGAGTAACTAGTGGAGAATTCGTACAATACATGGATGTACCAATTGACAATAAAATTGAACATAAAGAGAACAAAAAAAAATTCATTTTTAAGATTATTTTCTCATAATCTTTTATATATGTAAACAACAATAATTAAATTACTTGAATTGTAGTGGTACATCTTATAAGTAAACAGTACAATTACAATGTGAACTGTCATGGAGACAATTGAATTAATATCTGTATTACATGCATTAATTCTATATTAATTATTTTCATTTCTAGATAAGACTATTTAAAAGCATTTCCTCATCTCTCTCTATTTTTACTTCAATTTCTTCATAGGTCAATTATTTTATTATCATCCAAACTCAAAATATGTAATAAGCTATGGACATGCAAAAGTATGAAATTATTATACATCTCAATGACTATATATAGAAGAAAATAATGCAAAAGTTCTTTGTTTAGCAGCACCTCTCCCAAATTTGAAATGTAAGGTAAATAAATAGAAATAAAAATTGCTTGAAAAGAAATGTATCACGCAATAGTCTCACTCATGTGAATTTAATCGTATCCATAACAAAATAGAAGTAATGCTAGAACATGTTAGTGATAAAAACCTATCAAATGCTACAAAAATAATGATAAAGAATGTTGAAAATACAATATGTTAATATTATTAATAAAAACATCTTTTAAAGGTTGAATAACAAGTGCTTAAAGAAATATATTACTAGTTGAAAAGTTATAAACAGAAACAACCTATAATATGAAATTTTAAGACTATTGATAATTTTTTATTTGAGTGAATGTATTTTTGTCTTAAATAATATTAACAAAAGTATTCAACTTCATTAAAACATTATGCTACAAAGTAAACACAAACAACCAAAAACCGTCATTAAATAAAATAATCTCAAAAACAAGGATACAAAAGCATCATATATATTTAGGAGAAATATCACAAAAACATAATACCAACTGCATCATCCAAAAATTTTTGAAAAACAGTACTTAATCCATTTCTCAAAAGATCACCCAAAAAAAAAAGGAAACTAGAAGGACTCTTACTTCATAACATTTATATTGGGAAACATTACTCCATCAAAACATGTCAAAATAAAAAAGGGAAACAAAAAGGACATCAATCTTTCTCCTTTTTTAGAGCAACTTGCTTGTTTGAAGACATCTACACATTAGGGTTGTGCTCCATAAAGTCCTCATCAATAGCATTTGCACCACCTCCAACATTTTCTACAGTAAAAAAGTTGTCTTTGTTGCTCAGGTCTGATTCTTCTTCAAGCTTGCATTCAAAGACTGTGACATAATGAAAACTTACTGAACCATGTAAACTATTATTCTTATTGATAACAGATTTAGCACAGAAGATCAAAAGTACACCGATTCAACGTAATTTGATTGTACAGGAATGGATAACATTCCAGTATAAATATATTGATTGACTTGCCCTTTCAACTCACATAAAAAAACATAATATCATCTACCAACCTACATGACTTGCCCTTGAAAAAAAAATACTTAATTCATATCTCAAAAAAGGAGAATCATAAAGGAAACTTGTTTAATAACATATTCTGACCATTATATAAATTATGATCGTTATATATATTTGATCATGTTTATGTATATGTAACCACAGGTAAAAGGTCTCTTGAAATACTATTTTGTTCAACTTAATACAAATCATGAAGCATTAATTTACATAGTAAAGGGTATTAAAACATTATATTTACATGATATTATAAGGTTATGATGTATATATCTAACATCTAAAGGATTTTTATAGATCTTACTTTGGAAGGCATCTAAAGAACATCTAATGTTTAGGTGCAACAACCTGCAAATAACTATTACTTGACCAAGCTTGTTGAATTATTGAATATGCCAATGGCAGCTTGTGAAGTGGCTCAGTTCACATAACCCCACGGCCCTTCTTACCTTTCCATTTCAACTTATTTATATTACTTATATAGATACAATTCATAATATTATTTAAAAATTTTAAAAAATCAAATTAGTAATAATAAATTATACTTATAATAAAATACACATTTCTATATTATATGTGATATTTATTTATTAATAAATTCATATAGATTAAAATTATACAAGAATATCTCTATTTAATTTTCTCATTATGTTAATTAAGAAGTTAATTATTCCAGCATAATTTCAAATAATAACATTTTTCTTAATGGAAGCTTTAATCTAATATCTCATGCATATTATCTAAATCTTTTATTAATAAACTAAATTTAGTATCTTCAAATATTATATTTTATAATAATATTTTATGAAATTAAATTTTTAATGTTTTAAATAATTTTAAAAATGCCATTAGAAAAATAATAATAAATTTTTATTTGATTGTGCTATAAAAGGTTTTTTTTGTTTTAATTAAAAAGAATCTTTTTAATATTTGTCTACGTTGGCACACAAAAAACTTTTTATAAAGCATCGTCATAAGCAAAAATTATTATTTTTGCAACAAAAATACATTCACTCAAATAAAAAATTATCAAAGTTATCTTAAATAATTAAAAATATTTGTTCAAAAATTTAACCCGAACAATTTGGAAAAACAATTTTATAAAAAGTAAATATGAAAAAAGTTGAGATTTTATAGCATGATCAAATAGGTCTTGAATCTTATAAACACACCAACAAAGAATGTAACAATAAGCAATGTTATTTAAATAAAATTTATAATAAGTTGCACTTGAATTATTAAGATTAATTCATCTAAATAATTTAGACAACCAATTTGTGAAGCTGATGTGCTACACTAAACATTAACTATAGAAATTATATTTACATTATAGTATAATACAACAATTTATATAATAAAGGCAATAAAAAAAATTAATGCATTAAAAAACCTAGATAGTTCTTTATCTTGCATCATTGGGCAGCAAAAATAACTGGCCTCTAGTTGAGTTGTGATATCTTTTCTAAGGCTTCCTCTACCTACGTATATTATAGAGTGCAACACAAATGACTTATTCTTATAAAGTATAGAAAAAACACAATTATAAGTAACAAATAGCTCAAAAAACTATATGTTGAATTATAGAAAGAAGCATATAAATTATGATGTTATTGAAGGCTTTTTAGATGTAAAACAATCTTACTTCGAAAAAAAAAATTTTTAATATTTGACTACGGTGGGCATACAAAATTTTTTTTAAATAAAAATAGAATCTATTTTTTTATTACAAAAAGAAACACCTAATTTAAACTTTTTTTATAAAACATCGTCATAAGCAAAAAAATATTATGTTTAAGACAAAAATACATTCACTCAAATAAATAAATTATCAAAATTATCTTAAATATTAATTAATATTATGAAAAATATTTGCCTGAAAATTTAACCCACAGCACTTTTAAAAAATGATTTTAGAAAAAGCAAGTATGGGAAAAGTTGAGATTTTATAGCATGATCAAATAAGGCTTGAATCTCACAAACACATCAATAAGGAATTTAACAATAAGAAATGTTATTTAAATAAATTTTATAATAACTTGTATATAAATTATTAAAATTAATGCATCTAAATAATTTAGACAACCAATCTTAGACAAATCAATTTTATATTTGAAGGTGACATGCCACACTAATAAAAAAATACTTATTCACACCTAAAGAGTCAACAAATAATGATAAAATAGTAAAAGTAAAAGTTTTAATTTTATGGATCAATGCAACACAATCTTCCATTAAAAGAAAACAAAAAATTATAATTCTCCTCAACCAAAATAAATACAAAGTATCAAATCCAGTAAAACACTAACCTGAAAAGGTAGAGTTTTTCTGCAAACAAAAAAAAAAGCTACTAAAACAAAAAAGAAAAACAAACGAATATAAATAGTATGAAATTAAAATTAAAATCATTCTTAGAAAGCATATACCAAGATTTGTGGAATGGGAAGGGTTACCTTGTTATGGATCCTGTAAACACAACTCCTTATATTGAAAGAATTTTCATTACATCCTTTATATTGGGAAAGGAGTGCAATTAAATTTAAATAACATTTCCTTAGGTTGGGAGACTATTTTAATTTAATCATCAATTTAACATACATTTAACATATACTTCCAATTAAAATAACAGCACTAGATTTACGGTTCAGACATACTTCCCAAGGACAATGACGTTATACAGTGGACAACAGAACTCCAAATCAGAATCATCATTAATAGTGAAGTTATTCCTCAAAAGTAATATTAAATTAAGGAGAAATTAGAATTTAAAATCTCTTTCCCACATTTCATCAAACAGATTATGTGTATTACTAAATCCAAGTATAAATAACATTGAGCAAGGAAGAATAGATTAACACCCCAAACATAAATTAATAGAGTTCAAAATTTTAGATTGAATAACCAGGAGGAAATCGTTGGTTTGAATCTTCATAAGAATCGAATGCTAGAGAAACAGAAGTTTGAAAAATCAGAATGAAACAATTTAATTACAGTAGAATACCTCAAAGGCTTGAAGGAGTCGCCTTAAGGCAGTAGCACTTCATGAGCGAAGGAAGAAAGAAACGAAGTTCAAAGAAGAGGACCGAGTATGACTTATCTACGAATACTTCAAAAATGAAGAACTCAAAGCCAGAAGATACATAATATCGAAAGCTGAGGAATGAAGAGCAATCCAAGAATCAGATGGGAACTCTCCTGAGAATTTAAATCACCCATACCACAAATTGAGATGTTAAAACTGTCAAATCGAAGAGTAACACACAGTAGAGTCAGAATTTCATGGTGAATCTTTAACTCTCGAGATAGAAGGTTGGACAAGTATAACGAGAACATCTATTCGACTGGAAGAATGGAGAAAGTGCCGAGAGGAAGCCTTCCCTTGGAGAGACTGAAAGTTTTAGATTTATGGTTGAGTAAAGGCGGTGACACTGTTAAAAAAAATCTTCTGCTACTTTTTCACTTCCCTCTCGAGAATATGCTGGAAAAAGGTTAGGAATGGGCATGATGAACAATTACTCTCGAACAAGAAGCCAAAAATTTCTCTGGGTATAATTTCATCAAATATATATATTTCTTTTTTTTTAGATTTAAAATAACTGAAATTCCTTACAAAAGATCAAATTTATATAAGTAAACATTACAAATATTAAAAAAAAAGCATCTCCTTACAAAAATAAATAATAAATATTACTTAATTTTTTATAATAATATAAATAAAAAGCATCAACCTGCAGCATATTTAATTTATTTTATATATTTACAATTATTATTTATAACCACTTTTAAATTTTTAATTATCTTCTATACAATCATATTATATATTGGACATGAGTTTTTAAGTATTTTAGATACTTACTATATATATATTTGGGACATGAACCAAATATATTCAAAATATCTAAAATACTTAAAAACTCGTAAAAATTAGGATAATGAGTATTAGATAGTAAGTATTATATATTGAATAGAGGATATGCGAAATACCGCCGATACCCATATTCACTTTTAAAGTACAATTTGTACGGTAATTTAAAATTTTAAAAATTTTATAATTGTTAGTAAAAGAATTAATATAACATAAAATCATTAAATAAACATAGTCCGTACTATATACCACAATATAATATAAATATAGATATTGGGCGTGTTGGAATATTATTATAAAAACAAGATTTTGTTAAATTCTTTTGGTCGCTCAACTGCCAAATTTTACCGTTTCCCAATGAAAACAGAAGGTAAAGCATAAGTTCACCACTTTAAAGAATTTCACCTTGTTAAAGATAAGTACTCAAATTAAGTTCACCATTCAAGGAATCCACCTTAGAGTATAGAACTTTAAGAGAAAATAACCACAAAGGTTTTCTGACTAACAAACTCCAAAAGTCCCTTTAATAATTTGAAAATCAGAATAAATAAACTTGGAATAATCTTCGAAGCAGTGGAAGATTTTGAATAAAATTACTAGAGGGCAAAAGATTGAAAGAAAACAAAATATTGGTTTGCATAATCCTTAAATCAAGCAAAATTAGAGAGAACAGTTTGTAACATAATTAATAATCATTGATAACTATAGACATATTTAGCTTGTTTAAATCATTAGAAAGAATAGAAACAAAATATTACATCAATTTTAAATTAAGTAAATGATCCCTGTTAGATTTGAGGGAGGTGACTGAGATTTGTATCTTTAAGAGTGATGTGATAAATGAAAGTATGAAATTGTTAAATGAAATAATTTCTATTCATGATGCAGATTACAGAGTATCAAAAAAGTAAAGCGAATATTTGTGACATGACGTAATGGAAATTGACACTACACAAGTTGATGAGAACAAAAAAATAATAAAATAATAAAATAATATGTACTCATATATGAGTGATACATTTATAAATTAATTAATGTATTTATGAAATAGAGGGAATAATATGCAAATTTTAAAGGGGACAAATCATTTTTAAAAAAAATTAATTATATAACAAAATTTTTTTGGGATAAATATATATTTTTTGGGGGGCAAAAATAATTTTTAAAAAATGTTTACATGAAAAAAAAATCTTGGGGAGTGGGGTGGTCACCCTCCCTTGTCACCAAGAAGATTTGCCAGTGCCTCCAAGCGTAGGAAAACATAATAATAAATGCAAATTACAACTTTCAAAAAGATACATAAATAAAAGATAAAGACCAGATTAATGTTTACAATTTTGAAATACATACTAATAATAGATAATTACTAAATTCATTGTATTTAATTAACTAAATAATCGGTTGAATAATTAAACCAAAAGATGGGCTGGACAAGAGTGAATTTCTAGGCCTTAATTATTTCTTGGACCGTTAAACTAACTTAGGCTGACTTCTTAAGATAATTCACGTTGGACTCATTTGCATTTTCAATTGAGCTCATATTGAATTCCTCATGTGTATCATGTAACAAGGCCATTATAATGTGTTTTAAAGTGGCCAGCGTTTTTGTTATTATGGTATATAAAAATGGCTGGCCATATTGTGATACTTTGGGTAAAGAAAAAGTGTGAGCGAGAAGAATCATGTTTTCCTCTTAATGTAAAAGTATGAAGATGAAACAACGTGAGTTAAATTAGTATCCTAGAAGTCATGCGCTTCGTATCCACTGCACTTGGTATTGTATTTCTAAGAGAAATCTACCAATAGAAGACGTGAATCACCTTGAAGAAAGCATCTCCTATGTGGCTTAGTCCAGTATCACGATTAGTTTCTAACAGATCTTCAACCAAGTCAATTGGGGGGAGGGGAGAATTGGTATCAAAATTTGGTGAAGAGGTAAAGATGTAGAAGTTATGTTATTTTTTTTTTTTATTAATAATTTTTTTCTTGAAAAATGAATCAATTTTTTTATTTTTTATTTTTATGTTATTTTAAGATAAACTTATCACTTAAAATAACATAATTATTTGAAAATGATTTAAAGATAATTCAAATAACTATAAAAGTTCTTATAATTATGGACAATTAAGTATGATAACCATGGTATTAACTAAAAATTATTCTAATAAGCATGATAACCATGGGCCTTAAAAAGATCATTAATGATAGGTACATAGATTCTAAATAATCTCAAATTTTAAATTTTTCACTCACATTTTAACTCTGATTCATCCTCAAAATATTTATCATGATTCAATATAAATGTTATATAATCATAATGAGTAATCATAATGACTCTACAACAATAGTTAAATAAGTCAGATAGTTAATACCATAAATCACGTTTTAACTCTACTAAATCCACTAAATACAAACAAATTTAAACACTAAATAAATGAAATAGGATCACAAACCTACAACTAACTCAAACTATTATTCTATTTTAATCTTTTTCTCTTATTACAAAATTTAAAAAAAATAGTATTTATAAGTTGTAATTATATTTGTTACACATATCTTATATCTTTATTTTTAACTATACATGTATTATAAAAAAAAATTATTTGCTAATAATTTTTTTTAAAACATTAGTCACATCAAATTTTTTTTTGAGGATAAATAATTTTTTTTTAAATTTTTACAAATAACTTTAAGGGGTTAAAATAATTTTAAAAAAATATATTTATATAAAAAAAAATTTGGCGGTGCCTTCACCCCTACCTTAACTTTTGTCTCGAAGAACATCCACCACTGGTTTCTAACCTTAATTTTTGTTGCTTTTTTGTGTTTTCTCTTATTTTTCAAGTGTTCAAATAATAATATTTGCTATTGACATCATATCCAATAAGATACCCAAATGTTAAAATCAATTTAGGTATCTAATTTTAATATTGAAAACCTATCTATTATTTATTATTTATCTGATATCCAATATTTATTTTGGTAGATTATTAAATATCTTAAATACCCACCAAATTGTTATCCTAGCTTCTTCAAAGTCTAATAATTAATTGGTGAGCACTACGGACTGTACCGTACAGCCCTTACTTTTTTTTAACATTTTTTTAATTTTTTAGCTTTATTTTTTTAATTTTTTAACATTAATTAATTAGTATCTATATCATATAATTTTTTAAAAATTTTTTAAAATTTTTTTAAAATTTTTTTATATCTTTTTTACACTATTCATTCATAATTTTTTGATACTGTTTATTCATAAATAAAAAATATTATTAAAAAATACTAAAACATTTTAATAAATTATTTAAAAAATATGAGGTAAATAATAATTTATTAATATTAAAAAATAAAAAAAATTAAAAAATTAGGCTGTACGGTACAGTTTTAAAAATGAGACTGTACCGTAGTGTTAGTCTAATTAAAATGCCACTACATATGGTTTGATAAAAGGTTTATATCATTTATAAGAGATTTTAAGTTTGATCTTTCGTGTTTGATATATATCGAAATCATAATTAAATATAATATTCGTGACAATTTTCCTATCTTGTAAATTAACTAAAGGTCTGTTTGAGAATATGATGGCTTTTACAAACATGCTATGTTGTTAGTAGGTATTATGAAAAGTTTCTGTTTAAACCACAATTAATTTTTAAGATAGGTAAGGAGATAAAAGAGATGGGGTGTTGAAGAAGGTGAGGACAATCGGTAACCGCTAAGGAACATCATCCAGATGTAGGCAGAACCACCTTCAAACCTCTTCAGGGGCGAACTACCCGGATTTTACACGGAGGCATCGATGTTTCTTTTACACCACACGGGGGGGAAACATCGGGAAAAGACCCCCACGGTTTGCCCTCTCGAGCGAGGAAGGTTTAGGGTTTGAACAGGCACGTATGAATCCTACCCCACACCCCGCAGTTATGAAAAGCCCTTGATGTTGACTAAATATAATATTATCGGATCATGTTCTTATTCGATGTGGGACAAAGAGTTCGGTTTCAACTACTTTTCGTAACGAGAGATAACGATTAGATGAAGCGAAAACGCAAAATCTGCATTAACTCCCGACTGGTACGATGAACTCTTCAACATTGAAGTAAGGAAAACAAATTGCAAATATCAAATCCAATAGCAGAAGGTATAGTACAAGGAAAATCGTCTGTTTCCATTGGGATATTATTACTTTTAAAATACAGACTCATCCAACTCAACTTTTCTGAATATTCACAATGAACTTGTCTTATTGGAACGAAAATATTTTAAATGCAATTTTGTTTTAAAAGATTGAAAGATAAAATGTTATGAATATAGGGGTTGGATGTAGTGAACATGAGGAAGACATCTGATTAACACCCATAGCAAACCAGCAACTGCAAATGCATGAAAGCAAGAACATGCTTGGGAAATCATTTTCTTTTTCCTTTTAGCTCAAATAAGGTGGTTCAACATTATCAGTTCAAACTCTAACTAAAATTAATAAAAGAAGGAAAGTTTTTAATGTTATTGAGACTATTGGCGAATTTAGAATTTTAAAGTGGGATTATTTTTATATAACATAATAATAATTAATAAAAAAATTTTAAAAAAATGTATATTATCAAAAGTAGATCGTTAAGTAAATAAAAAAATACATCTATATTTATAAAGTTGTTATATACGAGTTTTCATATATTGAAATCGATACATTATAATCTCAATAAAAATAATATTAAGTATATATTTCTAAATGTAACATATTAAACAATAATTAAAATTTTGGTAGCTCATTTAATTACATAAATTAATCGTTGCAATATTTATTATGAAGAAGCATATTTTCACACCAGCTAATATATGTAGAGGTGTCAATTAAGGTCAAGTTTGATAGGCTAACTCTAATCCTTCAAGATGGGTTAAGAGAAAAAAAAACAAAAATTAGGATTTATTTTTGGCTCGACTTGTCTATAGCCTTTGTTTTTTTTCAAAATTTCTTCATTTTTAAATTTTAGTTTTTCTTTTCCCACATTTAACTTGTTTCATGCAAGTTTGTTTAAACTCAATTTGAGTTGCCATTTTAATTTTCAAAATTATGAATCTCTTGTGTATAACCTTGAGTATAGGGTTACTATCTTCTTGTACTTTTTGTGCTTAAAGATTATAATTCAAATAGTTAGACCCTCATAAAGGTTCATTTGATTCATTTTAACTCCTTAACCCGTTAGTAAAAACTAAATTACTTATGTATAATGTTGAAAACTGAATTGATTTCATTATTGGATTCATGACGTGAAATCTTGACGTGAAAGCCTTGAAATTCAATATATATTGTGGCATATCAAGAAAGTTTGGGATCCTGTGAATTATTTTTTTCGAACGACTAAGAATTATATGAATTACTTATAGATAAAGACGAATTTAAAAATTATTTAAAGAGAGAGTCAAATTAAAATTTTTTTTAAAAAAATGCTAACAAATTAAATAAAAATTATTTATGATAATAATTTAAAATGTGATGAATAATTAAAAATTTATTTAAATTAATATAACAACCTGAAATTTTGATAAACAAAAAAAGTTAAAAGTTATTAGTCTTAGCTTAATTTCTTTAAAATACAAAAAAAAACTTCAAAAAATAAAAATTAATTACTTTAAAATTAATCACATTAGTATCAGAAATACTCCACTTATTATATTTTTAAATTAAAAAATATAATATTACAAAGTAATTATATATATATATATATAAAATGAAAAAGGAGGAGGGACCAAAGCCTGCTTACCCCTTGAATCCGTCCCTGCTTAGAGACTAAATCCAAATGTTTGGAAATATCATAAATTTTTTTGTGGAAATCTACTATGAAAGCACATATTAAGTAATATGGGAATTCTTGGATTAATTTTATTTATTTCCTTGATCAAATGGTTATGGCAACCTTGGAGTAGAATTCCTCATTTGCACCGAAGCTTCCGATCTTTACGCCAATGAGCTGGAGGATTTATGCCCTTATATTTATCGCCCAATGCAAATTCTGAGCCGAAGGATTCATATTTACCATACCAGTAAAAACCAACCTCGGTTAGGGAAATTAAATTTACTGCCAGTTGAACATTTCAGGCTAGAGGCTTTACGTTTATCATTGGGATAAAATCCCCCAATAGAAGACCCCATATGATATGAATTCTCTTGTAAGGAAGTTTGAGGAAACAACCAAGAGAATGAACAATACAGTAAAACTTTTATAAATTAATACTGGATAAATTAATAAGTTCTATTATATAATAATTTTTTATAACCTTGACTTGGGTTAATAGACTAAATTTAATAATTTTGATAAATTAATAAGATAATACTTTTATGAAAAACTCTTATATAACTATGTAGTCCCATTCATATCATAAATTAATAATTTACTAAAATTACAAATATAATTGACTATGATATTTTCTTAAATTATGATTCTATTGTAACTTGTTTTTTCTTAAAATTTAAATTTAGTTGGATCTCATCTTTAATTTTTCTTATTGCATATAGAAGTTTTGGGGTTAAATTCTCGAATTGTAATAAAAAAGTATGAAGTGTTGTTGATGCTTTGAGTGCTTTCTTACGCGTAACAGGCTCCATAGGTATTGTATCATTTTCAACTTCATCATTAGTAGATTTTCAGTAATGTTAGCAATAATTTCTTCTAAACTTGAAACCTATGAACTTGCATCATTTTCACCAGGGTAATTCAAAAGGTCATTTACATCCGTTCTATTACTATAACCCAAATCTTTGATTAGTGTCTCAAGTTCATGAATACCTTCTTCATCTAAGAATACATAATTGTAAATACACTCTATAAATTAATAAAATATTAATTTATTGATTAATTAATACATTTTATATAGTCCCAAGGCTATTAATTTATAGAGGTTTTACTATACTTATAAATATTATTTATATTGTATTTCACTTCACCAAGAGTTAATGATTGAACTTAAAGATTCTCGAAAGGGATTTACATAACTTTACCTATTGTAAGATTGCAAACTTATATTATTATACTATATACACACAGTACAGTCCTAAAGTCTCATTCTGGTTAGGTGTTTTGGGTAACTTCGAGAGATTTGTTAGGGTTATGAGAAAAGGTGACTTTGAGGTAAGAATCATGTGATTTTCAATCTTTAATCATGCTTTTAATTAAATCTCCTTCCTTTTTCTCCCCTTCCTCTCTTGATTTGTAATTTTCTCTTGAGCTATTTAGTTGATTTGGGACGATGAGGGCTATTGAAGCTTGTGGTGGTTAGAGGTAGAATCAAGATGGTTTTTGATGAGTTTCTCCATTTATTTTAGCCTTCAAAAGTTGCTTTACATCTTCTAACGCTTCTTAGTTCAAAAGGGTAGTTGTTGGATCGAGCGTTTACCACTAGGCCAAAAGCTCATATTAGGCTAAGCCCCACTTTTTGACTATGATTCGACCCTTACTTGAGCTTCTGCCATAGGACAATTACTGTCACACCTTGGCTAACAATCTCCCTCTCAACAATTGACCTCTCTGGGAATTGAACACGGGACCTTAGCTTTGATATCAATTGTTAGATCGAGCACTTACCACTAAACCAAAAGCTATAATTGTTAGTCAAGGCTTGCGTTTTTCTACTTAACTGTATCAGCTCAAGCACCATATTTTGACTATGACTCGACCTTTACTTGGGCTTCCGCCATGGGACAATTGTTGCCACACCTTGGCCAATAGTAGATATGGCTAGAGTTCGTAATTTAGATTGAAATTTTACGGGAAATGAGTTATGATTAGTATATAAATCTAATGGAGAAATGACACTCATACACCATCCCTTTCCTACACCAACATACACCACTATTATTTGAATAATATAATTACTAACTCAGTTGCTAAATCAACAATTATATTATCATTTTTTCTTTTCCCTTTCCATTTCCTTCTTCTTTTTCTCATTTTCCCCCATTTCCCCTATTCTCTCCCTTGACTCCTTTTCCAGTATTTGAGAGAAACATCTTACACCACCACATCCACCAACAGTTGCTAGCCCATCGTCCATGACGGCCTTCGTCAAGCACTCACAACGTTTAGCAGTATCATTTCTCATTGTCTTGTTACCACTCCAATCGCCAACTGCGGAGTGCTCGAGAAAAGCCACCTTTACTTTCTCTCTCTCTCTCTCTATATAAAGTATCTAATTAGAGAACTAAACACAAACACAATAAAAATTTTCGTAAACCCAACACTCTTCTTCATTTTCGTTGTGGTTAATCGAAGCCATGCCCTGTGCAAGCTTCAAGAAGCTCAATTATTTGTCATCCTAATTGGTTGGTAAGTAGTCATTCTCTCCTCCCCTAGGATCATCGACTTGCTTGCCACTCGCCCAGTCTCCTTCCCAATCCGGTAGGCACTTACTTCTACGAACTTATCCAAACTGCTGTTAGTTACCTCTTCACCAGTCTACTACTTATTATCCTGATTCAATCATTTATGTTGAATTTTAAACTATTTGTGGGTTTGACTTTTGAGACTCAACAGCTCATTGGGTCATTCATTTGACACAAAGTATGTATTTTTCAAGTGATTATTCTTGGACGTCATCAAGTGCTAGACGAAGATAGCGTTGGACGATGGGCGAGCGGCAGTTGGTGGACGTGGTGGTGTAAGGCATTTCTCTCAACTGCTAAAAAAGGAGTTGAGCAAGAGAATGGGGGAAAATGAGAAAAAAAAAAAGAGGGAAATGGAAGGGGAAAGAACAAATTATAATATAATTACTGACTTGGTAGCTAAGTCAGCAATTTTATTATTTAAATAATAGTGGTGTACATTGGTGTAGGACAAGGATGGTGTATGAGTATCATTTATCAATTTAATGAGAAGTTTATTAACCTCTTTTTAGCTCCATCTCTTTCAAATGAATATTTGGAAAACGGTATTGAATATCGAAGTTACTCGAGAGTTATCTGAACTAGTGAATGGTATAATTACAACCTTTCATATTAAAATTTGTACAAATTGGAAGATACATAATAATGAAAAGAGAGAATTAACGATTTGGTCATCTAAAGATGCGATTTCTCTCAATTTGGTCCCTCAAATAAAATCTCAAATAAATCCTAAAATCAAGGTAAGGAGATAAAGAAATTCTTAAATATAAAATCTTAATTCTCATAACCAAATACAAATGAAATTATACTTTCAAATTCTTAACTGACTCATGTATGGACCCACTTCCTAATGCACAACCATTCACCATCAAAGTGACTTCATACTCAACACTTTACTGAACAATAATAGCTTAACATGATAACTCTCCTAAGCCAAATATCACTTGGTGCTTGCACGATCAACTAAAATATCAAATAAAAGAGTGGAGTGAGTCCCTTGGACTCAGTGAATGATAAAAACTACGACTAACAAAAATCACAAACAATAAATAATAATAAACTTTTATACAGTTTTATTTATCTACTATCACTACCCAAAAAAAATGCTAATATGAGGCGAACAAAATCCACCTCTAAAATATTTGAGGCAGAAATATTTCTGTCTCTAAAAGGGGCATCGCAACATATTTAAAGGTGGAATTAAAAATTAGAGGCAAATTTTGTCTGCCTCAAAAAAAAAACGATCCACCTCTAAATAACGAAAAAAATTCGTTTCATTAATATTATATAAGCGGATAACCTCAGCCTCAAATTCAGCCTCTAAATTAAAGGCAGATAAAGGTTACGTCAAATTTAGAGGCTGATTTGATTCTAAAAGCAGGGAAATAAAGGTAGAATTTGGCTGCCTCTTATTCTCCCTCTATGTTTGAAAAAACTACGCTTTTCATACCTAGTTTTTCATTGTTCTCTCAGGTTATTTCTTACCAAATTTATCCAACAATTTAAGTTGAAGACCGAGAAAGAAAAAAATAAATAAATGCATTAAAAATAGTTACAAAATAATTTAAATATATACAACAGTACGTCATGAAAGAATAATTCAAATGTGAACATAATTAAATGTTATGAATAGTTAGTATCCTCTATTTATCGTAATCATTGTCTAAATCATCACCCATGTCATGGCTGTCAGGTGAGTCGCTTGCAGCTGAGGGTTGAGTAGGAGGAGAAAGAGCTGGAGTAGGAACTAAGGTTGAGATGGATTGACTTCAGCAGGAGGAGTAATCCCAAGGTGCTGGAAGAGAAGATGCATCATCTCTTGTGTACTTTGCATCATCTTTTATTGGTTACGCACAACGTCCTTGTTTTCCTTCAATTCCAAGCACAATTGAGAGATTGTTTGCCCCATGTTTTGAATCTCAAACAAGGAAGCAACTTGGTCAACTTTAGCAGAATAACTCTTAGCATAATAAGTGGCCTTCTTCCTAAAGCCAACCATGCACCCCTTCTTATTGATTCCCCCAACCACATTAAAGTACAGCTGGTTTTCAGATGTAGCAGAGAGCCTACGTGTAATAGTACCCCCCTTTACAACGCCTGTGAACTCATATCTTCCTTTCACTTTATAAATTCTTCATAAAAAACAAATCAAACCATAAAGCAATTAGGTTGGCAGCATTGCATTAATAAGAGAATTAATTAAATGATACAATAGATCCAAAAATACTTACAATATATTGTGCATCCTTTTCAGATACCCAAACATTATTTTTCTTACAGTGCTTAATTTGTTACCTAAGTCAGCTTCAAGGACTTCCTACCAAAGTTTTTTTTTTTAAAAAAATTCTATTAAGTTAACTGAGCAAATAATTGAGCATTAACTAATTGAATCTTGTTTAATATTGAATTGGCGAGAACATCTTGTTTTACATGAAATGCAGTAGACTGTTATCCATTTCCCTTTATTTTCAAACTTGTTTACTAAGAATTAATTTTGTATGGTAGATAATTGAATCCGTTTTCCAGCAAGAGAGGGGCCAATGGACCTTATTGGAGAACTTCTATAAAACGTTTTGGTTGGCAAAGGTCAAGTTACTGCCATGACAGCTCTCAAGGAGCTTCAAAAAGTCAGCAATATTTTGTCTGAGATGTTCGGCAAAGCTTATTGTGATTTGTATATAGATTTTGTAAGTTCAATTCTTTAGTGGCAATAATGAGTTTCTTCTGCTACGGTCTTCCACAGATCATCTCCATCACCCAACTTTTGCAGATGTAAACACTGGATTTTATCCAAACACAAAAAATATATATATAAAATATAAAAATGTAAAAATAAATAAAGAAGTGAAAAAAAAGGAAGAAAAAAAAACAAACAAAAAAGGACAAAAAAAAAAAGAAAACAAAAAACAAAAAACTGATCTAACTCCCTCAGCCTATACCCACTTGCCAAACCCGGTCCACTACCTATGAATCGGATAACCCCCCTGAAATGCATTACCCTGAGTCTCTTTCTCGCTGAACCTATATCTCTGCCTTCTCCCTACACGCTACTACTACACTTTTTCCCATCCCTGTACTCAGTCTCTGCAATCACCCATGCCCTATACTAAGTCACCATCACCTCTGCGAAAATCCCCTCTCCTCGTAAGGTCTCTGGCTTTCATCCTTCTCTGCACGATTAGTCCCTTTCCTCATCAAACCTCTGTAACAATTTCATTCACCTTCACGACATTTTTCCCCCTACTACGCATCTCTTTGCCAAACCCATACCCCTATTCCCGTGTGATGTTTCACGGGACCATCTTTCCCCCAAATCCAATTTTGCCCATCCCTTTCACCATCAGCCCCATGAGGCACACGGGATTCACCCTCTGGCACCGGGATCCTATCCCATCGGTGGGCTATAAGAAAGAAGGAGATCAGGGAAAGCTAAAGGCAGGAAATCACCGAGAATCAGAGGAGGAGAAAAATCACGAAACAAAGGGGGGTATGGATGTATAGAATGAAATTCAGAGATTGAGGGTGAAAAGAATGAAAATTTGAGAACTAGGAGCACGAAGCCAAGATAGAAGGGATGGATGAAGCCGAGGAAGGGACGAGGCTAAAAAACTGGTGAAGCAAAGGGGATCCGAGGCGATTTGAAGAAGAAAGAATCAAAAAAAGGGGAAAGGAATTTTAGAACAAGGACGGGTATTTGGGAAGACACTGATTTCTAGAATGTGCGAATACGAGCACTGAGGTAGATTGGTTTCTGGGTGAATTTTCGTGGAGGTAAGCTTCAGTCATTGTATGTTTCCATTATTTGGGATGTTAATTTTGGACAAAGATTCAGTGGTTTCTGGTTTTAGATCATGATAGTGCTCAGTTGTTAATGGTTCGTTAGATGTCATACTGATACATTGGTTAAATTTCAATCCCTTGAAAGTTAATTTGAAGCAGATGCTTATATGTCACTCGGGTACCCTCTTAATTCAAACATCATGGCAAATTCACCCTTCAAATCTAATCTGAAAGTGATCCTAGACTTACTCAGTTTCCCAACGCGATTTGTTGTCAGGGAATTGAGGTAGAATCTGGGTTTAAGCCTGTTTCAACCAGATTTGAAATAGGTTTTAATCTATTGGTTTCCAAATGATAGTTTACTTGTGATAATTTGTTAGGGATAATTAAGTTTTGAATTCTGAGCCTTATCTGATTGTTTCAAATTAAACCTTGTTGTGAGCCTTTGGGTTAAGAAAATAACCAAACAATCACTGGTAACTCATCTGAATAGGACTGATTTAGGCCATACGTATTATAACTGTGTGATATTGTCTGATGGGATTCAAGCCCGCAATGCATTAGCATGATTTCTGAATTGTAACTAAGGAGTAGCTTAGAAATGAGTTTGAAATTTACTCTGGTCTAGGTCCTAAGTTTGTTCTGAATTTGAAATACAGGGATAACTTAAATGTGATATGCATTCTGTTTTGGTTAAGACTTTTATCCTTTCAAATCAAATGGTACCCATTGAAGTTTCGTATCCATTGGCTG
>JASKGM010033770.1:1970-15291 GCA_034509205.1 Ceratonia siliqua
GGGGAAACTTCAAATCAGACATGTCACATCACATTCCCATATCGAATACTATTCTTCTTTCATGACGTGTGGATAAGAAATTTTTAGATAAATTTAAGAAGTTATAAATAAATAGATATGTATGTATGTATGTTAAAAATTTTAATAGGTTTTATTTTCAATATTATTTATAATTAACTTAATTTTAAAAATTAAATTTAGATAAAAAATTTTGATAACTTTTGTTATGCAATTATTCTGAGACACCCTTCATGAGAGGATATTAGAAGTTGGAAGTAAAAAGTAGGATAGAATCAAACGAAAACAAAATAACGATATACTTTTTGTTTCCATTTTATTTTTAAGAAGGCCACTCCCAAGGCCACTTATTCCTTCCCACTTTTTGCTGCCCTCCAATCCAACTCCTAATTTTCAGTTTCCAGATAAATTTACCCATACAATTAATAGATTTTTTATAATAATATTATCAAATGCAAATAAAAAATATATTAAATACATATATAATAATATATTATATATTATATAGGACAAATATATAATCAAAATCATATATTATTATTCTATAATATATTTAAATATTTGATAAAGAAATTATAGGTGACTATCTATTTATAATCCAAAATATAATAATTATTCATAATATATCTATTTTTTTGAGATAATTATTATAGTTTAACAAAAACAATTGAGTCATAAAATTTATATTGTTATATATCACTTTGAAGTTTTTTGGTGTATTTACTTACTGAAATTATATAAAAATAAATAAATAAATCTTTTTTTTAAGAAAAAGTGAGATAATAAAATAGATATACTACAAATATATTAGGGGTTTTCAAAAATAGTGGAAATATATTTAAATTTTAAAAGAATATAAGAAATAAAAAAATTATAAAATGTCTTAAAAATATTAAACTAATAATTTACTGAAAGAGAAAAATTATCCTGCCCTGAGAAGCAATTTTTAAGAGTGAATTTTTAATTTTTTAAAAATTTTTATTTTAAGAAATAAGTTAAAAGAATTTAAAAATTTTGAAAAAATATAAAAAATTTCATAATACAATAATTCAAAAAAAATTAAAAAAATAAATCTTTTGATTTTTTAATTTTTTTAACTTAAATTTAAAAATTTAAAAACCCACTTTGAAATACTGCAGAGAGTATAGGATAGGATGCACCAAGTGATGACTCAGAGGGAGTTGATTGTTCCACGATCTTAGCAGAATTTGCATTCTATTTTATAAACCTTTCATAATTTACTAAGTTGTCGTTATCACAGCCACGTCTTAATAACGTGGATATTTCTCATCGAAACTAATTCATAATTCAAGGTCATCCGTACACCTTAAATGAAAATAAATATTTTAAAAATAAATAGGATTTAAACTTAAGTCTTTTTAATAAAAATATGACGTATGGTATAATTATTGCTATTACTATGATATAATTATTCTTATTATTATTTTTAATTTGTATATATTTATTTTATTATTTTTAAATTAAATATATAATTTTTATCTATTAAAAATTATTAATTTTAAATTTTTTATACATATAATTTTTAGTAATTTTATCAATTAAAAGTTATTTTACGGTTTTGTAACCTAACATATTTTCTAATTCAAAAGTTATTCTCATTTACTCATCTAAATGCAGAATAATTTCGTAATTTATAAAAATATATTCTTTTTTAAAAATATCCAAATAGACCCTTAATAACGTGAATATTTCTCATCGAAACTAATTCATAATCCAAGGTCACCCATACACCTTAAATGAAAATAAATATTTTAAAAATAAATCGGATTTAAACTTAAGTCTTTTTAATAACAAATATGACTTGTGGTATAATTATTGCTATTACTAGTAGCACCTATGCCCTAAATACATGTTCGGATCCTCGATTGTCTCAATAAAAAAATTTATTCATGTACTTTAAACAAACAATAAAAAATTTGTTATAAATTTTGTTTGGAGGAAACAAAACCTTAAATAAATCAAGTTAGGTATTGCATCAGTGAGAATTTTGGTTTGATGTATGACGTAAGGCAAATTCTATCCTCCTCTAGCATGGTTTGTATTTAATGGAAGAGGATATATGCTTATAGTTTTCCTAACCCTCGGCCTAGGGTTATGGCTATGGGGAATAATATAGAAAAGTGAGTAATATAATATTTTTTTGACTTAACTTTATATATGCGTATTTGAATGATGTACAGTTGGATTTAAGTGTATGGAATTCTATTAAATCTTGGTTTATTAAACAATTAGAATTTAACTGCATTTTTATTTTATTTTTTTGGCACAAATGTTGAGATAACTTTTTTTAAAACAAAGCTTTTAAAAGATTATTATTAACAAAAACAAATTTAAAATTGAAGCTCTGCACGGATTCCATTTCAAAGCCGTTGGTGGGTTGGAGGGTTGGCCCAAATGGAATTTAATTGGGCTTCCATTTGTACATAAATCTATGGGCCTAAAGTAGACCCATAAATCCCAAATGGCCTCACTCATACATGCTTAACTTTTACTCCTTTCTTTCATGATCATTTTGATTTATAGCCAACAGCTGTGCGCAGAAAAAGGAAGAATCTATGGGGGACACAATTGAAAGTAATAAATTATTGAAATAATTATTTATAACTTTCATTCATGGTACTACAATATTATCTCATGGTGTCTTAAGGCATCTTTCTTCTTGGTTGATAGACACTCTCTCTTTACATGGAGCAAGAGGCACTAACCAAATTATTTGAATAAAAAAATAAAAAAATATCATTGAAAACGTAGGGCAAGAAAAATTAAAGGGCACATTGTTTGGAGCTTCATAAATTTATGAGGATATATATGTTTGTTTTTGAACCATATTCAACATCATATGTTCACACTTAATTCACAAGTCGCTACAGTCACAGGAATTTGTGACAAAGAATAAATTCCAAAACTTTCTTATTTTCTGTTACTTACCTAAAGTGTTAAAGGTCCACATGCTTTCTTTTCCTTTTATGAAAAGATGCGACATGCCATGTCTATACCAATATTATTTTCACAAATAATATATTCATAATTTCAAAATTATGTAATTATTTTTCCATCTGTTGAAATAAAAAAGAACTGTTATTATTTTTGTAACCAAGAGAGTTATATATATAGTGAACTTATGTTAGCTAGCAATATATACAATTAACGCTATATCTTAGTTTGTATTTATAATATTTATAAAACATTCATATATAAAATTATATAATAGTGTAATTTTAATGTTACATCTACCGATATAAATTTGCTCATTGTTATTTATCAACCAATTGGGTCCCCTATTTGCATCTACATTTACTGTTCAAACTACACCTTAACAATCCTTGAATTACAATGTATAGATTGATGTGCACACAATTATAACATTAAATTAATTTAGTTGTTTACAATAAATTTTTTTTCAACCAACTACCTACATTGCACGTGCGTATTACTCAAACTGTTCAATTTATTGTAATTGTGTCTGAATTATTTTAATTTAAGGTTTTCGAATTGTCAAATGGTAGAATCGATGTGTAAACTAAAAACATAAATTGACCAAAGTCAGTGAAGAAATTTCTTGGACTTGTTTATGTTCACTTTGATTGGGTTCAGTTGAGCTGACTGGGTTTTCATTTATAAGACGCTGAAAAGAAAATGAATTAACTACCAAAGTAAAGACTAAAGACTATCTATATATACATATGACCTAAACTTTGACCATATTAATTTAAAACAGAATATATAGTATACATGCGAATTGAAGTCTTAAATCTTATGACTTCCAAAAATACGCGTTTTGACATGTTTTTTGAATATTAGTTTTATTGGTTAGCTTTTAGACTAGATAGATTATTTTTACATAAATATTAAACTTCACGCACACATAAACATACATATATTTGATGTCTTGAAGTAGTAGGGAAATTAATCAATAATAATTACGGAATATCTAATGTATGTGATCATTTAATTATTATTATAATAACGTTTGGTATAGTGGAATGCTATATGGATTGAATGAGAAAATAATGTTATTATATATGGTTTTGAATGTTTTTGGTATTTTAATTTGACAATAATTAATCACAAAAAAACATGTAGTGTACTGCTTAATGACGTCGTACGTGCACTCCATTATTGGATGAGGTGACGTTGAACTGGTAAAAAGGAGTTGCATAAATTTTTTAAATAAATCTTGTTCAAATCAAATATAAACAAAGGATTCATATAAACTAGGTTTATGTAAATTAAAAAAAGTAATCATGTTCCACCAAATAATAAAAAAGTCAAATGTTAAAAGGTTAATCACTCTAACCCCAAGGAGTACTACATATATGATTATTGTAATTTCTCCCGAAAGGTGAATTGGTGGATTAATATATTAATATATTATAAACCTAAAATTCTTACAATTATTTAATCCAAACAACCAGACAAAAAGATACAAAGAGAAATGCAGATTTGTTATATTTTCGGATTAAACAAGGGGTGAGCCCGAACCCTGAATTTCGTGGTGGCAATTTTGACGGCGGATTCACCCAGTCTATACGCCACCGCTCTCCGCCGCCTCAGGAGCCACGGCGTTCAAATCCAATCCCTCATTCATTACCTGCTGATCATTTTTATTGACCAATCCAGCTTCCCCGTGGTCACCGACATCATGGACGTTTTCTCCGTCATCCAGTGTTTCTTCCGGCTGCTCCAACGCCTCCCTCCACTGCTTTCCACCCATCCCTTTCTCATCAAAGTAATTCACCGCCACCTTCATCCTTCTGAGTATCGCAAAGAATTCATCCACCTCCTCCTCCGTCGGCACCACCACCGAGTCAACAGCGGCGGCAGCAGCAGCAGCAGCGCCACTGCCAGTACCAGTTCCAGCAGCAGCGTGATCCTCCTTCAGTTTCTTGAGTCTGTCCATCTCCTGCTGCTGGAGCATGAGCCTCTTCCTCTTCTCCAGGTCCATGGAAGAAGAATGGGAGGGGAAGGGATGGACTTATATAATGGGAGACATGGATGCGTTTGTGCAGAGAAATTTGATTCCAATATTCCAATATTCGAAATATAAATTTGCAGGTATTTCATATTTGGGGATTAGTGCTTTGCATGAGTTATGTCTTTATGCGCCATAACATACTTAATAGTTATTTCGATGACTTTAGGGTGTGGTCATTTTCAGCCGTTGGATCTACTCACTGACGTCATAAAGATTCCTACTCTACGTCACTCTATTAAGCCATTCTCCCCACTCGCCGCTCCCGTGGATTTAAATTCAAATTCTACTTTCCTTCAACTGAGAAAGATTTTGGAAAGAAGGGAATGAAGCGAGGGGCGCGTGAAGTGGGTTGTTGGGTTTGTAAAAGGGCACTGGGTGTCGGATGACTTTAAAGAGCCTTCCTAGATGCTTCCTAATAGACCAAGGGATGACCCTTTCCATGTTAGTCAACATTCTCATTCATGCAAATGGGAAACTGCTATCCTCTATCATGGGCACTACCCCGTTCTGTGGACCTCACTAGGCTCTGCACCATTGGATCAACCTTTTTGCTCCATTCTATTTCTATTTTTTTAATACCAACAAAAAAACAAAGAAAAGTTAAAAACTTATATTCAAACAATTCAATTTTAACACACTCAATAGCTTATTTTGTTTTATTTTTCAATCTACACCGTGATTAGGGTTGGCTATCATCTATTACAGTTTAGTGGGTAATTTATTAATTTTTATATTAGATCATTTGTTTATAATTTAGTAATTATGTACTTTATTTTTATTTTGATATAATATATATCTTTGGTGTTCAAGTAGACTATATACAACTTCCAAACAAAATCTAAAAGTCATGTAGTATTGTATAAATATATATTTTATTTTTTAAAATAATATTTGTGAGATTTTTTTTATATTTCAAATTATTGCCTTCCAATAATACCAAATAAAGGAGTGAAATATCATATAATATTATTAAAAATATAGTGTCTTTAAGTATAATAACAAATTAATTTTGTAAATAAAATATCGTATGAATCTTATCACGAGCAATAATAGATAACTGAAGGAGGTTCCTACTTCCTACGGAGTGGGCTACAAAATTTCCACAACAAGTCTAATCGTCGGGGCCCAATAGGAAGAAATGCACATCCCACCACACAATAATGGGCTTCAATATTCAACTACAATGGGCACATAAAGACTTGAAGAGATAATGACAAAGCAATATTATCTTGTAATAATAATATAAGAATGATAGTGACTAAATGATCAAATACATATATATTAGCCATTAGCCGGTGTATCAAATATTAATCCTAGTAAACTTCAAATCTATTCCCCAGATTCCATTGAAAAGTAGCCTCCACTTAAAGAGCACTATCAAGAACTTTCTATTATATATTAATATAATGCAGTAGCTTAAGCCATTGGATTCCTATTTCCTCTGACGGAATGTCCTGTATACTTGTTATCTCAAAGAACAAACCGCATCAATGAATAATTTATAAAGAATTCAACTTTGGGAAGAAGCAGAAATTAGGTGAAAAAAAAAGATAATCCTTTTCATTTTTGAGTTTATGATTAAGAGATCTCTTAAATTTTAATTTAAACAATTAATCCCAGGGTCTTTGGTTAATATTAGAATTAATGCGAAGGCTAGCTTTGAATGTGTTGATTTATAAGTATAATTAAATTCTTCTGTTAAAATATGAAGAGATAGTTTCCAATTCCACCACAACTCCAAACACTTCTCTTCAATTACTTACTTTCTTTTCTCTCTAATTAACTAGCTTGGACCATTATTGATCTTAATCAAACTAATGAAGAAACCATAATTTGTAACATATATATAGCAACTGTATATTTAACATTTGATTATAATAATCTCACATTAATTTATGGTTCAAAATTAATTTTACTCTTAATTGCATTTTTAGTTTTTCTAATTTGTCAAAATTGTAGTTTTTGTCATTTTAGTTTTATCCTGAACAATATAATCTTATAGTTTTATCAAAGTTACAGTTTTGATCATTCAATTAACTTTTTATCCATTTTTTAATAGTTATTTTTGTGTTCACAACGTCAACAATTACTATTAAAAAATAAATGAAAAGTTAATTGAATGACCAAAACAATAAATTTGACAAATTAAAATGATCAAAAAACAATTAAGCCTTAATTTTATTAAATGTGAAGAAGAAAGAAACTCTTGGTGAATGGTGATTATATTTACAATCTAAAGAGTAGTTTGAATTATCTAAGGCAGACCCAAGAGACAAAAGATATTTAGGTGGCGCAATTAGAATGATGACTAACAAAAAGTGTTGTGGTGACCCTAACTTTGAATTAGAAATTTATATTTCTCTTCTACTTACTTTAATCACAGATGTATTTTGTTACATTGCTATTTAATTTACTCAATTAATACTCCATCTAAGGACTTTCTCAAATGAAGTTCGTAGACAAGGGAAAGTTCATGGTCTCCGCTCCCAAACTCATCAATTCATTATGTTTTCTAATACTTAGTAGTTATATAAATTTCAATCTTCAATGTGTTTGAATAGTCAATGTATTAATTAACTTAAACCAATTTGACTTTAGGAATAGCAATTTTTATTCAATAGTCCTCACAGATATAATTGATTAACTTGTATTCACACTATTTTTTTGACTTTTTATTTGAATATTTTTGTTTTGCAGGCCACTCTATATTAAGTTGACGGAGGTCGCTAGAAATGTATGTAAAACAATATTAATTTTTTATTATTTATTTTTGTTAATATGACAATTCGAACTCCTAACCTTCGATCTTAAAAAATGTATTTGTTTAGAGTATGATGCATATAACTTATTAATATGGTGGGGTTTTGTTATTGATAGTACACAAATTATGAGTGAAAACAGTAGGAATGGCAGCGGCAGGAATTCATTGACAGATGACATGAAAATACAATTGCAGTATTTGCCACAACTACAACTATTACACAGTTGAAGGCTGCGGAGGGGCTAGGCCAAGCTGCTGTTGATCCACCACACACTAGCTGTTCCATTTCACCTGGGGCCTCTCTCGGGGAACTGGAATGCTACTGCTGCACTTGTCCTTGCCAGAACTCCTCCTCTATTTTTCTTTCCCGTGATTAACTATACCCAGCAGCTGCCTTCCCCTTCCATCTAAGAAAAGAAACACCACATCACTTTGCAATGGTACTAGTACTACATTATAACGCCATTGATTTCTATGTCTTGCTTCTTTTGTTATGAATCAAAATTTACCCCCTTTATTCTACTGCAGCTTTTCAAAGTGATACACCGTTTCCATTTTCCACTTTGGAAGATCTTTTTCTTTCCAGAGTAAGAAGCAGTTACAAGCAAACATGTTTCATCTAAATATCTAACTGATAGCAACGGATCTTAAGCTTTACCAGCAACAGGTTCTGGCAATTCAAGCAAGAATATCTGCTCGATCATGTAATCCTTGAAAGCTCAACATGCAGGTGTCCTACCATATCTTGCTTCTACTGTTCCATCAACTCTCAAGATTTTAGAACATCATCATCAGAATGATATTAACCTTGTACTAAGATTCCTCCATATTTTAGCCATTTTACACAAGTTACATTATATAGTATCACAACATAAAGTTTGTTCTTTCTCTCTGTGCGTCCCCTTTTCTCCTCTGCAGTTAATTTACTTGTAAGAATAGGACTATAAGTGGCACCCGTGGTAGAGATAATGAAAGCAAAGTTGTGGAATGGTGCTGAAGGAGACTACTGTTCATGATTTTGCATATCTAACTGACTAACACAAACATAAAGGCAACCTTCTTGGCCTCATATATGCGAACACCAGTACAATTTGTGGTTTTAATATATAGCAAATTTTATGGTGAACTATTCTTTGGACTGATTCCTACAATGTCAACATTCGTAGTTGATTTATATAGCCTGTACCTATCTGCTTACTCCTTAGCCTCTCTGCTTCACATTAAAAATGCCTTTAATAAATGAAAAGAATCTGTTTTAAGGCGCAGCTGACTTACTCGTAAGAACCATCTTGTGGTATGAAATGCCCACGTCTTATAGAGTTTTGTTTTTACACGCCAATATCTAAATGATCTCCTTTTATTCATAATTTCAATGATTGCGTAGCCCAAAAAGATTATTACTGATTGGCCAGATGACTCAGTTGGTGGGCTTTGATGCTTAAAAAAGCTGAGCCATCAATGTAAGATAAAGGGAAAAAAAAACAAGTTAAAATCCCTATGCACCAAATTCAACTCAACTAAATTTGGACATACACAGTAACACAAACACAAACCACCCGGCCTCCATATATGGTCCAGATAATTTCTCTGAAACACTAACAGAAGTAACGAATTCTAAAGCTGAAACCCTGTACCCAATTAGTCAACCAGAATCACGTAGTATTATTCAGGCGATTCCCTGCTTTTAATTGTGGAAAACGCACTATGAAAAGGAGAAGAGAAGAGAGAGAGAGAGAGAGAGAGAGAGAGAGAGAGAGAGAGGTGGAGGGCAACCACAGGTGAAGTGAAAGCAACCCGAGGGGGACCGCAAACAAGAATTATAACGTTCTACCAGGAATAATTGAACTATTGAGGAAATACAACAAAAGGGTCATTCTCGAATTTTAAAAGACACCCATGCTCACACAAGCAGACGCTTAACCAGTTGGGTCCATAAGGAATCCCCTAATTAGGAAGATAACCAATGAGAATTCGGAGAATAAGATGAACATCAAATCTTCAGCCAATGAATACTGAGATAGGACTAAATCGTGGGTCCTGAAAAGTTCCATCTTTTCCTCAAGAAAATTACCAAAAGTGCATGGGCAAGCCTCGCGCGCAGAGAGCAACCTAGTGAGTAAGTGCAGAATTGCCCCACCGTGGTTTTCACTCACCAGTCACCACACTCTCAAGTCTCAACACACACACAATAATTGAACCCTTTGGGTCCCTAGATAAATACTTTTCCGCCCCCTCAATTTCTCTGTGATTACTTGCAGGAAGCCATTAGCACTTAACTTTGATACAAAAACCTTATGATAACCGAAATGAAAGCAGCAAACGCATTGGGAGCTAAAACAGCGCGAGCTTGCGATAGCTGCCTATGCAGACGAGCACGTTGGTTTTGTGAAGCTGACGATGCTTTCCTATGCCATGGCTGCGACAGATTTGTTCACTCAGCAAATCAATTAGCTAGTAGACATGAAAGGGTTCGGCTTCAAACTGCGTCCTCTAAGGTAAACTTCTCAGCCACCCCTAACAAGGCAACCCCACAACCATGGCACAGTGGATTCACACGAAAAGCAAGAACACCACGTCAAAACAAGCACTTATTGGTGCAGCAACGATCTAAAGATGAAGAAGCGGTTTTCAATAGCGGTCTTAGTACTCTTCCCCTTGTGCCGGAGCTCGGAAGCGAAGAACCAGTGCTGGATGAGAGTGATGAGCAGCTGCTTTGCCGGGTTCCCGTGTTTGATCCATTTGAAGCTGAGCTTTGCAATATATACAGTGAAGTAGGGGTTGAGAGATTGAACAACATCATGAAAAAAGATATTAATGCTGATGATGATTTGGACAATTTTTCCGAGTTTCTTCCATCAGATATGGATCTTGCTGATTTTGCTGCTGATATGGAAAGCTTACTTGAAGAGGATTCGGGCGAAATGAAAGGATCAGAACTGTTTGACTGTAATGAAGAAGATGAAATCGATGCATATGTGGCAGCCAAAACTGCAATGGGAAAAGTTAAGGATGAAGAACTGGAAGCTGATACAGCTAGACATTTGGAGTCGGTTCTGGACATGACAAGCGAGGCCTTAAATTATTGGAACACTGACACTCATTCAGCATCAGTAGCTGCACAGGATGAGGAGGAGAAGGTGGTGGTGCCGGTGGCAGCAAAACAAAGTGTCGGTAAAGTAGAGACGAAACAGAAGATATTTTTGAGGCTAAACTACGAAGAGGTCATTAGTGCTTGGGCCAACCAAGGTTGTCCATGGACAACAGGAAACCCACCTCAATTCAATTCTGATGACTGCTGGCCAGACTGCTTGGTACCCTCTTCTGTCCATCTTTTCTTATTATGGTTGAGTAAGGCTACCTACACAACTCTCGCATTCATAAATCTACACAATTATGTACATAGGTGGCGTCGTCTGAGTTCAGGTGTCCAGCATACACCTTTACTTTCCAACAAATTCAGAGGGAGCTACCAGTAGTTTTAAATATATACAAGAGTTGTATAAGTTAGGTTGATATTTGTGTTTATGTTTCAATCAATGGAACATATTCAAGCTCAATGTGAAACTAGGAAGAAATTTAAAATTTTAAAATGGTCTAACTCTATCCTTAAAACCTAACAAATCTCTTCCTTTTTTAGATTTTTCAAAGTAGTTTTGATATTAAGAAAAAATTTAAAATTTTAACCATGATCTAATTCTACTCTTAAAAATTGACTTGTAAAGAAAAAGATTGTTAAGCCTTATATTTCATATTTTGAGAGGTCATATGATTGACATGATGCAACCCTTTATGAAATTCAGGGTTTGAGTGGCGCAGATGTTCAATGCTGTTATGGGGAAGTTGGGAGCTTAAGGGGACACCTAGTAGGGAGTGGAGATGGGGGCAGAGAAGCAAGGGTGTCAAGGTACAGAGAGAAGAGAAGAACACGTTTGTTTGCAAAGAAGATAAGGTATGAAGTAAGGAAATTGAACGCAGAGAAGAGACCTAGAATGAAAGGTCGATTTGTGAAGAGGACATCCTTCGTTGGAACCGCCACTGATTTGCCAGCTTCCCGCTGACACCAACCCAGTTAACTTCCAAATTTGCTTTTTTTTGGGCAAATATGGATTACTTGGTAAGGCTATGAATGGCCTGTTTTATAATAATAACATCAATAAGTGAGATTTCTTTAGTTGTCGCTTGGGATACCTCTCTCTATCTGTAGCAGGATTACCACTAATGGTAATCGTGAAAGCAGCTTGAAGAGTTGGGTGATCTGTTTTAGGAAGGGTTTTATTGTTCCTGATCAGAAACCAGTCATCCAATGCTGATGCTATGATTACCTAATTTACAATTTGATTGTACTGAGTACTGATTATTGATTAACAATATGTTTAATATCAGGTTGAGAAGAATGTTAAATTGTTCAATATTTACTAGATGTATATATGACTATTTTAATTGGATTAAGGTGATTTTTATTCTATTCAGGAATATTATTTTTTGATTTTTATAATTTTTATTAAGAAATAATTTTTAAATTTTTTAAAATTTATAACACAAGTATTTAAAAATAAATCAAAGAACAAAATAAAGAAAAATAAAGAAAAAGTATTACTTTTGTTTTTAATTTTTTAAAATTTTCTTAAGATAAATTTTATAAACAAATTAAAAATAAAAAAATCAAAATAAAAAAGATCAAAAACTATTTATGAGTATGAGATATTTATGAGAATAATAGAAAATACATTCAATTAGATATTACAAAAAAAGCAAAAAAAAAAAAAAAGAAGATTTACATGTGCATCACAAAATTGAACAATTAACTCTTAATTTCGTTAAGTTAACGAATGGTGGACAGATGTAATGTTCTTTTCAAAAAAAAAAAAAATTATATATATATATATATATATATATTTTGAAAAGAACATTACAACAGATGAGAATTTAAAACCTCGTAATATGAACAATAAAAATTATCTTATGTAATGATTCATATAAAGTGATATGATGTAACATTTTATTCAAATAAAGCAAACTTGATTTTGTAATTTATTTCTTATGTAATTCAAAAAGAAAGAAAAAATAATTGCTAATAAACAAGAATGAAATCTTGCATCAGACTAATTAAGGAATCGTAATAATTAAGTTCTCTAAAAGATGGATAAAGTATTAATATTGCCATACTAGGAATTGAGAGATGAGCGTCAAATCTGATTAATAACTACTCCAAATCTCTCTTGTTTAGTGGAGGCTCCAATCTTGGTTTATTAAAACCCTAGATAACTTGATGTCATCATTTGTACAAGCCGAGTAAACGTTGGATATGTGGGGGGTGGATGTGTCCTTGCGGTTATCTGAAGAGCTACTCAAGCGAGGAAGATGGCAGAGGGTGAAAGGCCCAAAAAGGTGGTCCAACAGACCTGGGAGAGGCAACTTAGAATGGGAAATAAGGTCATGACATTGTCAGAGTTGCAATTTGAAGGTCCATCCACTTTCTGTGGGTCCTCTTCTGCAATTAGCCTCTCATTTACACGCCACTTCTCATTTTCAATATTTATCTTTAG
>JASKGM010033810.1:0-24723 GCA_034509205.1 Ceratonia siliqua
CCATTATAGATCAAAAGGACTTTATATAGCTTGTAATGTTTGGCCATAGGTGATGGAGTAAAGAAAGGAAGGAAATGAGATTCAAGGAAAACTTTAGAGTATCAACATTGAAGAAGATCAATGCAGCTAGAGTTTCTGTTTAGTATGTTCAGAGCATTGGGAACACGTTGCCCCCGTTTGGCTGGTATTTTATTCCCAGAATTGTATATATCTATTTATATATATTTGTTTGCCTTTTGCTTTTTTTTTCGAGGCAATGTACTGCTGGCTTCATTATAGCTCCTTTAGCTTGCATTTCTTTAGTGCTATTTCACTCTTCTTCTTCTTCTTCTTCTTTTTTTTTTTTTGAGAATAAAAACAGTTCATGTATGTCGGCTCAGGGTAGTTAATCCAGCTAATGGAAAGAATGTCTAATGTAGAGGCTCAATATGGGGTGACTAGGGATTAAATAATTAGGGTAGGCTCAAAAGGCTCAACCGTCCGAAGATGGCCTATATCATTTCCATATTGATGTGTCTGCCTAGGATTTCACCTCAAGTGACTCTTTGAACAGGTTCTAGAGTTTATATGAGGTCAGACTGGGTGTATGTCCAAATTAACATAAACTTCTCTAAAATTATAGTTGGCTAAGTGCTCATGACTAAGTGCCTTAATTTAGTCCAAATGAATTCAAATAAGTGACTATTCACATAGAAGTCAGCCTACATAACATTATAGCAACATGCATTTTTCCTGAGTTCAGATAAGGTAAAGTATATCTAATCATAGACGAGAATGATTCGTTTTCCCTCAAAGCATTATGTCAGTAAACCAGTTTAAAGTAGTATAAATAGTTAAGGAAAAGAGCTATTCATCGGAAGGAATCATAACAGTCAATACATAGCCTATACTACTGAAATTTATTTTGTGGTTACTGAAACAAAACACCCCCCCAAACTCAGAGTTGACATTGCCCTCAAAGGAAAACAGGAAGGAACAGAGATCTGACTCAAGAAGGCCACTAAACAAGAGGAAAAATATAGAGATAGAGACTGCCCTGTTGATTTAGATGTCATCTTCATTGTCATCACTAGATGTTATCGTAGGCTCTCGTGCATTGATTGGGGGCGGGTAGATCGGCATGCGGGGTAACTGAGTAGGGTCGGCCCCATCCCTGATGGCTTGCTGGGTAAGTAACTGGCCCAGGACTGTGAATGAATCAGTTGCATATTGGCGGAACTCATTATCACCGCGACGTCGTTCTTCCCGGTCCTCCTGAAAGTCAGCCCACAAGCTGGCAAACTCGGCTTCCAAGTGTAAGAGACGGTCAGCGACAGGAAGTACCCTGGCAGGTGCTGGTTGTGGCGCTGGTGGGGCGGCCGGTCCAGCCTCCTCAATGTCCTGAATTGACTAGTTTGTATTGTTGTAATGCATTTCTTCAGGTGCAGGACTTCTTCTGTAGTGTCCCACATCACACCGGCTGCCCTGCATAAAGCTGTGATCAAAGAGGGAAAGAAAAGGCTACTTGAAGGGGAACGGGCACACTGCGTGATCTGATGTTGGATAACTTGACCCACATCGATGGAGAAACTGCGTCGAATAGCAAAGATCAGGGTGGCTCGGTCTCGCGTCACGTCACTAAAGTGACTGACAGGCATCAGTTTGGCCCCGATGAAGTAGTGCCATGCCTTACATTCCTTGTTCATGGCATTACTCTTGAAAGAGAGCACCTCCCCATTGGATGCCCGCCATCTGGTGCCAGGGCTACATAACAATTGGATAACTTCATCGTAATCAATTTCTTTACGGATGAAGCTATGATATTTGTCGTCTTCGATGTCGGGGAGCTCATAGTAGGCATTGATAGTGTGGCTGTCAAAATTGACATGTCGTCCCCGCACAAAGACATGATGATGGTCATGCTCGTAGGCATTTGCGTAGAATTCACGCACAATGGGGATTACTGCAGCTTCAGGCTGAGCGGTGAACTGTTTCCAGTGCCTGTTACGGATCTGGGCGAGGATGTGGCTAGAATGATTAGTAGTGATTCCCCTCTCTTGAATACCTTGCTTCTTGACCACTAAGTTCGTGTATCATTCGGAGGCTTCAATACTAACAAATTTTTGGCCCTCAGAAGACGAGGAAGCAGATGTGCGTGCTCTCTTAGTGGTTTTGGGAGGCATGGTGATGTCCTGCATCCAAAAATACTCAGATGTAGTGAGAGAATGCAAAGGTCTGATCATGTAGGTATAAATCATATCAGATACAGTGAGATTGGCACATGGAACACAATGTAGAGCCCTAGGACTGGAAGTATACATGCGTGTGTAACCTTTAAGTACAAAAGCGTAACAGATATTTAGGAGCAATGCAAAGCTATATCCCAGGGGTGCAATTCCATATATCGGTAGCCATAGTGACAGTCTCAGATGATCATATGAGGCAAGTAAGAAAAGGAATGCCATAACAAAGAACCAAAGCATTATGTTGGGTGGTCAATAGATGCAAGTAACCCAAGGTGGGTCAAAATGAACATACAATGGGCATAAGGATGTTTATCTTAGCAGAAGGAGTATGCCTAAATTAGCATAGCTCGTAGGTATCCTTCAATGGCACACAATCAGCAGGGCAACATCAAAATCAGCACATGTGTAGGGAGTATAACAAAGTTAAATGCAGAAGGGTGGTGATCTAGCAAACAATTTATGCATAAATCAACAAAATGCATAGGGAACCCACAATAGCACAAAATTAGAAGATCATAACAGGTAAGAAGCTTAACAATGAAGAATGCAGGGTGGTGAGAACAAAAAATGAGGCCACTCAGGGAGATAAAGTGGGGAGGAAGCATACTTGAAGGGAGAACATAAATGTGACTCACTATGTTGGGGTGAACAGGCGCGGTGGGTCAGGCGCGGAGAGGGGAGGGTGAGAAATGTGAGAAGTGAGAAAATTTTTTTTGGGGAAATGCCTTTTAAATGAAGGGGGCCGCGACACGAGCTGCGGCGCTGAGGATATAGCGTCGCGGCTTGGAGCCCTAATCCCCAATTATTACTGTCAAAATTTTTTTTTTATGGAGCCTCGGCTCTAAGTGTTAGAAGCCGCGGCCTGGAATTCTTGGGTTCCAGGCCATGATGTGGCGCTGCAGCTTGGAATAGTGGAAGCTGCGGCGCCAACCCTTGGGAGAAAATATTACGTACCTGGTGAAGCTGCAGCGTGGAAAAATTAAGGTCGCGGCGTGGAGCTCTCGGGTCCAGGCCATGATGTGGCGCTGCGGCTTGGAGTTGTGGACGGCGCGGCGCCAACCCTTGGGAGATTAATCTGACATTTTATCTCTGGAGCCACGGCGTGAAACAATGGAAGCTGCAGCGCTAGGGTAAAATTTTCTCTGCTGCATTATTTTAGCAGGTTGTTCCTCCCCTAGTTTGGTTGGCCTCACTTTGATCTGTTTAACACAAGATATGTAGGGAAATTAAATGCTGCTGTGCTGCTACTGCATTGTGACATGGATTCACCTTGCTTAACTGATCTAGCCCCGATGCTCAGTGCATATATGGAACTAAGACTCCAACACACGAAAAGAATAAGTAAATGACATTAGCATAGCAAAAGTAAGAAACGAAAGCATCTAAGGGCATGGGTTACCTCCCATGTATCGCTTGGTTTATAGTCATCAGCCTGGCTTTCTTAGAGTCACTCGGTATCAGTTAAGGTGATGGAGATCTGCTGGCGATCAATCGGTCTTCCCCAGTAGTGCTTCAGACGCTGTCCATTAACTGTGAAACTTCGGTTGGAACTTTCTTCAGAAATCTCAACAGCACCATAAGGTAGTACCTTAATGATAAGAAACGGTCCTGACCATCAGGACTTTAGCTTACCAAGAAATAGCTTCAGCCTAGAGTTATACAATAGGACTCGTTGTCCGGGCTCAAAATGTCTGTGCATTAGTTTCTGATCATGCCACCTTTTGGTTTTCTCTTTGTAAAGTTTAGCATTTTTATAAGCTTGGAGACAGAACTCATCCATCTCATTGAGCTGGAGTAACCTCTTTTCTCCTGCTTGCTGGAAATCAAAATTCAGCTTTTTGATTGCCCAGTATGCATTGTGCTCTAATTCCACTGGTAGATGGCATGCTTTTCCATAGACCAACCTGTAAGGCGACATTCCTATCGGGGTCTTATAGGCTGTTCTGTAAGCCCACAAAGCATCATCAAGCTTTTTGGACCAGTCCTTCCTATTGGGATTAACTGTCTTCTCTAGTATTCTCTTTAACTCCCTGTTGGTCACCTCAGTCTGCCCATTGGTTTGTGGATGATAGGCAGTGGCTACCTTATGCTTAACCCTATATTTTGTCAGAAGAGCCTCAAATTGGCTCCGAGTGGATGATAGGCAGTGGCTCCGAGTTCTCTGACTTTGGGCGTCGCGGTGCTATATTTTGGGGGCCGCGGCGCCGAGTTCTCTGACTTGGCTTTAATGTTTCCTCATGTTTTTCTAACGCTGCAGCTTCATCCTTCTACGCTGCAGCGCTGAGCTTTGTTACTTTAGCCTTAGAATTTCTCTTTCTTTTCCTTGCATTACTTCTAATTCATCTATTTTAAATCAATAAAGAAAATTCAGTTAATCTTCTTCAAATGTAGAAAAACACAGTTCATATATCTTCTAATTCATCTTTTTGGTTGAAAATGGGTATTTGGGATCTTCTTTTATTCATTTTAAATTGTAATCTTTCTCACGGATTTTCTCACGGAATATAGCCGTGAGAAATTTTCTCACGGCAACATTTCGTGAGAAAGGAAAATAAAATGGTGTTTTTTATTATTACTATTTCTCACGGAACAATGTTCCGTGAGAACAACTGTGAGAAAGCTTTCGCGCCACCTAGCGCTTAACTTTCTCATGGGTTTTCTCCCGACTTTCTCAAGGATTTTCTCACGAATGAGTTAGCCGTGAGAAAATTTGTGAGTAATAAAACTTCTGTGAGAAAGTAGTGAGAAATTCTCACATATTTTCCTGCCGTGAGAAATTCCGTAAGAAAAGCCATGTTTTCTTGTAGTGGATATAGAATACGCCTAAGCTCCTAAGTTCATTCCATTATTTCATGTGTTGGTGAACTTTGAGTTATTTGATTTAATTGTTAATACTGAGATTACTGTATTTTATTATATTATTTTATGTTTATGTTTAGTTTATGTTTATTCTTTTTTATTTGTTTGTTTTTTGTTTTTTGTTTGTATTTTATGATACTTTTTCTCCTTTAAACCCAATTTGTAAGGTATGAGCCTTTCCCATTCATTTAATTATTTTAGTTGTATTTAAATAGCTATTTTCTTCAATAGGCTATAAGGTGTCCAATGCACCTCAATTTTGGTTTAGGGAAAATAGTCTAAATAAAATCAATTTCAAAAGGTTCTTTTTTTAGAAATAAATTAAATATGTTTTTCATGTGAATACTTTGAATTGTTTTAAAATTTTTTTTTAATAAGTGGGTTTCAAGGGCTTTTTAGATCAAGTTGATTTTGGATCTAGTCTCACTTAATTGAGGGTTTCAAATGCACTTAACAAAAAAAATTTAAGTTAATTTTGGGCTTCAAATAACCATTGAAATAAAATTTACTATTGTGCGTTCAATGTCATTTGAAAGTGGATTTCAAAATACCATGAGAGATGTTTTGGGCTTCAAAGGCCCATTAAATCAAAACTTAGCTTTTGAGTGATCTCATTTGAATATGGTTCAAGGTTTACTTTTACTTTGAACTTTCATTTGGAGTTTCATAAACTCACTCTATCACCATTGTAGTATAAACTCACTCTATCACCATTGTAGTAGTGTACTCTAAGTTAAAATTGTAAAAATTTTAATGCGATCAAAATTTCTTCATTCATAATTTCAAAAAGGTGATTCCAAGGATCACATTATTTCCCTTAGGCTTTTAGTGGAGATTTATTCTCTCCAAGAGTTCTAATTCCTCTAAACTTTAAGTGAAAGTTCATCTTTCCCTAGAGTTTTACCTCTCATAGGTCTTTAGTGGTGATCTATACTCCCCAAAGGTCTTAGCACTTGGGTTTTAAGTGGAAGTTTTTCTTCCCCTAGAGCCCTAATTCTTATAGGATTTTAGTGGAGACCTATTCTCTCCAAAAGTCCTAATAACTCTAGGCTCTAAGTGGAAGTCCATCTTCCCAAGAGTCCTAACTCCTCTGAGCTTTAAGTGGAAGCTGGAGTTCCCCAAAGTCTTATTATTCTTGGGTTTTAAGTGGAGATTCATTCTCCCCTAATACTCTATCATCACTAAGAATGCGATCATATAACCTTCCTAGCGAGAACCTTACTAAACAATCTTGAACTCCGTAGACCTTGATCCCATTTGGAGTACGTAGACAAGCAAGGCAAATCCGATTATTTCATCTTTCATCTTTTTATCATTTTAATAACAAAAGGGGTAATTAAAATAAAAATAAATTAAAACATAAACGATTTAGGGTAATCATATTTAGGGATGGATGTTATAGGGTGCTTAACACTTTCCCGACGTGTAATTAAACTCCTAAACCAATCTTCTGGTTTTAAGGGCTAGTTTTTTATTTTTTTTAAGGATCCTAATTATCCTTTTAATTAATTGGTGGTGATTCCATTTTTTAATCTCTGTTATTTTTCTCTTTTGTCGCCTTATGGTCATGACAGTGCCTTTTCGGCCTTCATGTTATGACAGTTTATGACTTAATTAAATAAATTAAGTTATTGTAATGACTGCCTATGTAATTCCTTGGTTAGCGATCTCCTTAAAATTTTTATTAAATTCCAAATTATGTTGGATTAATAATAAACATTGCTGAGTTGGAATAATTAGAAAAGAAACTATATGGAAGTGGAATTATGTCTTAAGTTTAAATATTGTTCTAAACTAACATATGATTTTAAGTTTGCCTTAGCAAGGGAAAGATTGATTTTTGTACAAATTTGCTGGACTTCCTTTTGGTTACATTCCTTCAGTTTTATAATTTTAGTTTCTTTGAATGGTTATGGACGGAACCATTATATAGGAAGTACTGACATGGTAATTTAACCCCAAAAAAAAAAAATTGTTTCCCATGAGAAAAACATAAGCTGAGGTAGAAACTAACGTGGCTTCAACTAAGTAGTTTCTTAGTTCTAATATACCAATATATTATACCTTCTAAATTGTCAGAATGCAGTGCTCTGGTACTGTTTTCCCTGATACATCTTTTGTATTGAGTTACGTGGCCATTCTTCTAACCACATATTCAAGCCTTCCGTAAGCCACCTAGAAACTTCAGCTAGATTTTTTGATAGATTTAATTTCTCCTTCACCTCACTCTATTCTTAGAAAATTTTTAAGTTCTCTCCTTCGTACCTACTATATGTTCCATCTCTCTCTTGGCCAAGCTCTAGTAGCAACTCTGAAGCTTCCTCTTTTCGACGCCCACCTGCTGGAAATATGTTAGGATGGAAGAAAGAGAGAGAGAGAGCTGATCAAGACATCATCTTTTTACTCCTTCTTAGCTGCTACATCGTGAAATGTGAGAGAGGAAGAGCGATAGTATTCAGTTGGGCTGTGGAAGCGTGAGACCAGCTGGGAAGCAAATTAAATTTGAGTGAGAACGAAATTCCGATTAGCTGAAGCGTGAGATAGAGTAAAGAATGCTCTTGAGGCGTTTGTTGAAATGACTCATAGACTTCCTTAACCTTAATAAATTGGCTTAAGTGGATTTTCAAAGGCAAATGCAAGTCTTGTTTTATTAGCAAGGAACATTTGAACCTAAGTCGCAAGAATAATGGTAATGTGCTAAGGTTTAAAGTTATTAAGGTGAGTTGACTTCTCTATCTTTGTTTACAAGTTGTTTGTTGATTTTTATGTTTTGTTATTTTAATTATTAAAACTTGGAGTATTCCAAATATAGAGGTGTTTGGCCAATTAAATTATAGGATAATTGTTATGAAATAATTGTTAATTACATGTTTTGACAAGTAGTTGAATTATTAATGGTACCTAGAATTGAGCGGAGTTGTTATACTAACACCAGATCGATGTAGTTGTGATCCTTAGGAAAATAGAAAATGATTTCCTAATTATAGGAAATAAAGGATAAAGTTGTATCGTTGTAATAGGTGTATGGGTCAAAAAAAAAATTATGGAAGTAGGAAAGTTAATGTTTGGAAATTCATAAATTGGATGTCTTGCTAATATTTTAGGAAGAGTTTAGTGTTGGTTGGAATGACTAAATTAAGAAAAAGTTAATTAGGATTATCAGAAAATATGTTTGGTGTAAGAAACCTTAAGTCATATATCAGTTAGTGGATATACATGCTACTGTGTATTTGCTTGGTCTGCATTAGGTGAGTAGAATTCCTTTCTACTTTAGGCTATAACAATGGTGGAAGATAAATGCATGCCATGTGATTTTGAATTATGAAATGTAAAGTGTTTTATCTTATTTAAGTTTATGTTAACTGCATACCTAAAATTCTATTTTATTTTGTTCATATAATTCTTGGGTTCATACGTCTTGCTTTTTGATTCTATGTTGGCGAGCACTCTTTGAGTTTGGACGTAGTTCATGGGTTCGAATTAGTAAATTTCAAGAATTACAATAAAATGGTAAAATTTATGATATTTTGGATTAGATTATAATTAGATTTTCCTTGTTCTTAGTCAAGATCCTTATGATTTATATTGTGAATTCCTTGAACAGTAGTCATGCGTGGTATAACTTGAGGTTGGAAAAGAAAAGAACAGCAAAATATGGTTTCATTTGAAATTTATGTTAATGATTAAATCAAGTAATAATGCATGAACATATTACAGAATTTACTTAGAATAAAATAGAAATTGGGATTATTCTTCAAGTACTATACAAGTTACAAAAAGTATTTACTCGTTTTATGTTATGTGAATAGATACCCCAGTATTAAGATAAAACTCCATGTTCTTGACTGGTTTTCAAATGATAAGTAAATTTGGAATGGGTAGATATTTCTACGTACTGCTATATAGTTGTGAAAAACTCAAAAGAGAAGGAAAAGTGATTGCCTACATGAGATATGATTTGATATGATGAGAGACTTATACATTTTCATGGATTGTACTTACCACCTGAAAATTTTTATGGTTTTATTACTTAATGGTATGAGATTGATTCAAATCGTGACATCATATACATATATACAGCTAAACTATTATGGAAAGTTACAAATCATTTAACTATTACATGAGATACATAAAAAGCTTTTGGGGGGATCCTTTAGTTGTTTCCATAAGGAAATCTTAGGTGCCCCTAGCATTAGATTGTCCATGGACTATTTGTGGGAGGTATAAGGTAGGCCATTAGAATGAGCATGTGATTTATTTCATCCTTGAGATTATTCCAGATGCATATGATACATTGTTTCATAAGAAAGCGTTTCCTATGTGAAGAACGAGTGGATCCATCCTTAGGATATATGTATTTTTCCCAATCACAAATATATGAATTTTCATACCCATAATTATATAGTGTTTATATATGAATATAAGGAATTTGCATCCCTTTATTTTCATATATACAAGTATAAGATCATGAAGAATGCATACATTTAACACTATGATGATGTATTGCTGTTTGTCTGAAAAATTCTATTCTTATAATTGATGTTATAAATAATTAGTCAATGTGAATATTATGAATGAACGAACTAAAACAGTAGAATTCATGAATCTAAAGGGACCTTAATTTGATATATACAAAGTTCTACAAGCATAAACTAGACAAAGGTATGAAATGTTAATTTCTAAATTGTCTTAACCATAAAATAGATAATGTGATTTGTGTGATGCTTGTATCCTCAGGTTGGGAATTTCCTGCTCACTGAGTCATTAAGACTCAACCCCAAATTTTTCCAATTTTTGTGTGTCGGATTTCTGTAGGCTAAACCAAACGACAATTTTGGTAGTTTACCATTTGGGAATTGGTAGGTTCTCTAGAAGATGAATGGAGCAACATTTTGAGTTCTTGGATAATAGAATTAGGATGCTGCATGGTCATATGAAAATTTTGAAAGTCTTGTATATAACTTGTTTTGTTGTTTGTTTGTAATTTGGGAACGTCCGAATTACACAGAGAACTCTGTTAAATTATTTTTAAAGTTTTTTTTTCCATATTTTCTTTCAGTCATTATATGACATATGAGTTCCTTCCATTTGCATTTATGTTGTAGTTGCATATGAGTATATGTCTAGGCTTGTAGGAGGCTATCCAAGTGGTAGTTTCCTACGCTGGTTACGTGCTTAGATTTAAGGCATGACAGTTATGAATGATATTGCTTATATTTTAGCAAATTTTTTTGGGGCTTTTGTTGTACGATGGATGTAGAGAGTTTGATGATTTTTCCTTTTTTTTTTTATTTATGATGAATTTCAATTTTATGGTGTTTAGGTCTTTATTTAATAAATTAAATTAAGTATGATATTATTTACATTTTGGAAAATTTTTTGGGGGATTTTGTCATGTGATGGATGTTAATAATTTGTATAACTTTTTAGTTGCTAGCTATAACTTGATGTATTTTGATGCATACATATAATTATGTAATGAATTTAATTATAATTATGATTGAATATCAAAGGAATATGGAGATCCTAGAGCATCGTTATTGGATAAACAATAGAATTTATCCAACAATAGGAATATTATAACTGAGTTTTACATGAGTGTTGAGAAATTTATTCAATTTACTTTTGCACTTAATGTCTGTTTTGATGGAGGGAAGTTTAAATGCCCATGTGCTAAATGTAAATGCCAAAAGTTTCAAACACCAGATGATGTAAGGGCGTATCTATATAGGAATGGTTTTATGGAAGATTACTATTATTGGGTGTATTGTGGAGATGTTAAATCACTGTTACCCTCACCAATTGAAGTTGAGACCCAAAATTTCCAATCGTACGAGCAAATAGTTATGGATACTATTAGGACATCTTTTGAAAGAGAGTACTATAGAGCGGAGGAGAATCCTAATGAAGAGTCGGCAAAATTTTATGATATGTTGAGCGCCGCACAATCTTAATTATGACATGTATTTGAGATACACTCAGTGCTTTTAAAGGCTGTTAGATTGTTGAGCATCAAGTCAGTTTGTAAAGATACGAAGGCATGCATGGATGAGTTTATCATATTGATATGTGAGATATTGCTAAGTAGTCATCGAATGCTTACAAATTTGTACCATACCAAGAAATTGGTTTCTAAACTTGATTGTGGGTATAAAAAGATGATAATTGTTTGCAAGGGTGCATGTTGTATTATGTCAACAATGAAAATGCTACACTTTATTGATTTTGTGATACAGCATGGTTCAGACAGTCACAGGTTGGTAAAATAAGGGTGAGAGATCTTTCAAACAAACAGATGTGGCCATCATTATTAGACTGCAAAGGCTTTTTGCATCTAATTCATATACGGGTGAAATGAGATGTATCAGGAACACTCATGTGAGTCAGGGGTGTTGTCGCATCGATTGGATGAAGAGACATGGAAGTATTTTGACTAGGTTTACCTAGATTTCACCTTTGATCTTAGGAATGTTAGGTTGTGTTTATGTGTGGATGGTTTCGGCCCATTTTAAATGAATGCCAAGACATATTCTTCTAGGCCTGTCATCATTACTCCTGACAACTTTTCATTTGGGATGTGTATGCAAATGGAGTATATATTCTTAATAGTGATTATTCCTAGTTCATGTAATCTAAAAAGCATAACTAACGTTTTTTTCCAGCCTTTAATTGAGGATCTACAACTGCTTTGAGAGTAGGAGTGCTTACGTCTGACATTTCATTAAAACAAAACTTCGTATGCGAGATGCTCTTTTGTGAACCATCAGTAACTTTTCTGCATATGGAATTTTATTGGGTTGGCAAACCTCTGGTAAGCTGGGTTGCTCGATTTGAATATGCAGTTCTAAGGTATTTTATCTTAAGCATGAGCAAAAGATTTGTTATTTTGATTGTCATAGATAATTTTTGCCCTTGGATCATCCCTTTTGTCGAAATAAGAACAACTTTTTGAAGAATAAAATTGAGAGAGGCATCCCACCCAGGTGCTTTTCTGGATAATAACTCTATGTAAAGGTATTGAGACAAGTAAGAGTCACTGAAAGTGAGGCAGAGGTTTCTATTAGTTATGGTCTAACACACAATTGAACTAAACACAATATTTTTTGGTATTTACCTTATTGGCTTGCTTTATTAATCCCACACAACATAGATGTGATATACATATATTCTAATGTGTTTGAAAATGCATTTAACACGATGATAGATGTCAAAGATAATGCCAAAGACAATATGAAGGCAAATATGGATTTAACTATGTAGTGCAAGTGTCCAAGTTTGGAGTTGCAACAATTAGGCAACAGAAGTTGTGTGAAACCGAAGGCACTTTACACACTAACTATTGAGTAGAAGAAAGCAGTTTGTGAGTAGGTGTAGAGTTTGAAGCTTCTTGAGGGATATTGTCACAATGTGACGGCCGGTGAAAAGCCAATCATTTTATAACTTTGGGGCACGTAAGAAAAAACGCAGAGAAAATATGAGTTGCTACAAATTAATTAGAAGGATAATTGGGATCCTTAAAAAAGAAAAGAAAACTGGCATTTGGAACCAGAGGAAGGGCTCGGGAGTCTAATTACGTGTGGAGAAAGTGTTAGGCACCCCACAACATCCATCACTAAGGATTGCTACCCTAAATTGTTCGTGCTTTAAAAATTTTAATTTATTTAAATTACCCATTTTTATCATTAAAATAATAATGGACAAAAACTAGACCTGCCTTACCAAGTAAATGCCTACGTACCCCGAAATAGATCAAGGTCAACGTAGTTCGGAAATATTTGGATAAATCGATTAGGTGAGATGTATAATCTTAGACTGGATAGTGTTAGGAAATTAGGAGAATATAAAATTTCACTTAAAGACTGAAAAATGAATTAGGAATAGAACATTGGGAAAAATATACCTCTACTGAATGCCTGACAAAATTGAGACTTTGGAAAAATAAAATTCAATTGAAAGTCTAGAAAGAGAAATAAGTGGGACGTCGGGGAAGATGGACTTCCACTGAAAGCCCGTGAGATTTAGGACATTGGGGAGTATGTAACTCCACTGGATGTCACAAAGATTAGGACTTTGGAGAAGGTAAACTCCTATTAAAAACCCTTTGAAAGTGAGGGGAACTTTATCATTCTTAGCCAAACTTTAATTTACCCACATTTAAAAGAATGAAATTTTCTGAAAATAATGGGGTAATGAGGACTATATAAAGTATAAGGGTTAAAATGTAATTATTCAAATATTGGGGTTGAAACTCAATTTATGTAAATAGTGTAACCAAAATATAGTTTATATGAATAGTGTGGCCAAAATATAATTTATGAAAGTAATGGGGCCAAAATGTAGTTTATGATAGTGATGGGGCCAAAAATATAATTTAAGTAAATCAGAGGATCAAAATGGAATTTTTGAAAATTAAGAGGTTAAGATGTAATTCTTGAAAATATAGAAAATATAGGGATCAAACTTCAATTTTCTGAAAATGCTTTTACTCCTAAATCAAAGGTTATTTAAAAGGATATCAATCTTTTTTAAGTATATTTAACAACCATTCATTTAAAGTCTATTAGGAGTAAATGGGCTTTGAACTTCTCCCTTTTTTAGATAAATTCAAGTGAGCCTTTGAAACCCTATTTAAAGGATCCGATTAGGTGGGCCTTTAAAACCTTTTTGAGAAAATTTAAATGGGTCCTTGAAACCCAAATTACTTTTTATTAAAGGCTCGTTGGAGCCCCGAAATATGGTTTCCAAATTAATGTGCTCCTAGACTTTATGTGTATAAAGAATGTATAAATGCACCAACCACACTCACACCATCACTGAGAATGGAACCTACTCATGGACTCTCTCCTATTCCCAGCCCTTTTTTACCCTTAAGCATGATATTTAATAGTAAAAATTCTCCAACTCACCCACAGAACCCAACAATCAATCTAGGAATAGAAATCATAAGAAAGAAAGGTCCTAAACTAACTGACAAGTCATTGATTTAAAATCCTATGGCTCTAACCAATAATCATAAAGAATACACCAAAGGATCTAAATATGAATGTAGCTAGTTAAGTAATTACTGGGATCACATACTTGCATCACCCCTTTATCCATACACCCTCATAAGCCTTTGCCTATGTTTAGCCATCAAATAATACCCGATTAGGTTACAGCAAGGGTAAGATTACCCTTTTTTTTAGTCTAATATACATACCTAAATCTCTCATCCACACAACGCTTAGCATTCCTATTTGGTTTGCATGAAAAGGTAAACAATCAACCTGGGGATAACCCTTCATTTAAACATGCAGCAGGGTACTTAATTAATGATACTATCCACATTTATTCAAACAAACCAATAATTCATTTAACCAACACGTTGGTGTTCATTCATCTTTCACACACGGCAGTATTGATTTTTTTCCCTATTGACCTAGCCTGCAACTATAATTAATTTTTAAAACGGCAAGCCTTATTCCAAAAACCAATTTAGCCTTGGAGATGAGGGGAAAACGAAAACCAGCTCCTCAGCCGCATACCATATTCAAAAGAATGAAATCAAGTGGAGAATAGGAAAAATCAAAGATTAAAACCATATCTGAATTACAGCTTGTAAAAAAAAAGTACGTCATATTTGCATTCTGGATTTGTAAAACCGGGTTCGAATTCTCGGGTAAAGAAGATTGAGAATCATCTCTGAATCAAAGATTTGGACATCATGTGCTTTCCTCTTAGGGAACCCAAATCCAGAAACACAGGCAATTTCTAATTTTTTTGACAAAACTCATTTTCTAAAGAAAGAAAAATGTAGTAAAGTTTTAGAACTATTTCTTTTAGAACTTGATTTCCAATATTCCTACTGACCTATAAGTTTTCCAGATGTGAATAGAAGGGAATTCGAAATCACCAATGAAACACCGAAGAGCATACATCAACCATTCCTCTTATGACTTGGACTAGGTGTTTATGCATGATGCCAATGGGTATGAAATTTTAATGGACACCATTTGATTCGAACGTATACAGATTCAACCCCTAAAACAGATTATATGCCAGACTCAGACCATTCATTTATTTCAAATTCAGAATAAAACCTCAAACCCAGACCAAAACATATTTCGAATCCCCTTTTTAGAGCCACAAATCACATATAACACAGAAATCACATTAACAGATTGGGGCTTGAATCGAGACAAGCAATATCACAAAACAACTTGTGCCCTCAGTTAAAGTCTATAAAATCAAAAACAATAATACTCCCAGAAATAAGATGGCAAGTTACCTAGGTCACCATTAGCAATATAAGAGACCCTTTTACCACTTCAGTTAGCTCTCTATCTCTGAAGCTCTTGATTCCCACTCTGTTTCAGAAATTCCTCGGTTCTCAGTTCGTACTCGGTTCCCTCCGTTGGTTGATCCTGTCACCCCTTCCTTTTTCAAGTTGTTCTTCATCCTCTTTATAGCCGAGAGCAAGGTGTGGCAGGGGGACCAAATCCCGTGAGTAAAGGTTGTATCCCCTAAGTAAGGAGCTGATCGCACATGGCAGAAATACAGGGAAATGGATGAGCAATCAGCGTCGTGGGTTATGGCAAAGTGAAAGGGACACACAGAGATGAGTGGTGGTGCTGTGGTTATGGCGGAAGGAGAGGAAATGGCGCCGAGAGATTGTGGCAGAAATTGTGAAATTGGGATGAGAGAACCAGGGATAGGAGGCATTTTTTGGGAAAAATTTAGGGATTTAAGTGGATTCGGGTTAAGTGGGTATGGGTTAGGTGGTTAGGCTACTCGGTTGGGTGAGTTGGGCTATCCGGTTTGGGCTTATTGGGTTCTTATTTTTTTTTTGTTTGTGCATCGGGCTGGCCTTTTTTTTTTTGGCTGTCAGAAAAATTGATTTTGGGCTCTTTTCTTTTCTTTTTTTTTACTATTTTTTTTTTGTTTTTTTAATTAATAATTTTTTTAATAATATTTTTTTATCTCTTTTTTTTTATTATTTAATTACTATTTTTTTTTTGAATTTCACTATTTAATTTTTTTATCAATTTCTTTTGAGAGGAATTTATTAACTTTAATAAACCCCTGAATAAAATTAGGTGTTTACAGATATGCATCAAATTTAGGGAGATGTGTCAACAATAATTCTTGGACTTTGACCCACATGAAAAGTCACGACTGTCATATGTTTCTGGAGAGGCTTATGCCAATAGTCTTAAGTGGGTTGCCTTCTGTAATTTAGGAACATCTTATGGAGTTGAGTCAATTCTTCTAAGATCTTTGCTCCTCATATTGCATAAAGCTAATTTACAGGTCTGTGATCTTGTGCAAACTTTAAAAGCTTTCCCCCTGCTTTTTTTGATGTTATGGAACATTTACATGTTCAATCAGTTAAAGAAGCAATGGTAAATGGACCAATGCAATATATATAGGTGTACCCTTTCGCGAGGTTCTTGCACACATTAAAGCAAAAGGTGAAAACCAAAGCTCATGTGAAAGGTTTTACATGCGAGACACATATTCAAGAAGAGAATTCAACTTTTTGCTTATCCTACTTTGAGTATCACATCCATTCATAAACCAAAAGAGTGTCTCAAAATGATGATGATGAGGAAAGTTCATTCAGTGAACCTTTCTCAATCTTCAACTATCCTGCTTACATCCATGGAACCACGACTAATCATTATCTTACTAATTAAGAACTATCAGCTACAACACTTTATGTGTTGCTAAATTGTTCAGAGGTTAAACCTTATCAGAAGTAAGTTATAGCATTACAATTTCATCTTTTCAAATAATAATCAATGATCAAAATTCGATGATGATGTGTTAACAACAATTTCTCTTGTTGCAGCATGTAGAGTTGTTATCCTCAACATATGGTGATTTGTCTTGCAATGAGGTTGACAAACACATTTCTAATGGGTTTTCTCAATGGTTCAGGAATTTTGTAAGTTACTTTAACATTATTTGATATGTGATGGATTGTTATTTATGCCTATAAATTGACTAATTTTAAAATATACTTAGGTGCTAAACCCTACTAATAGGACTGATGACCACCTTCTAATATCTTTGGCTTAGGCCCCGCCAAAGAAGTTGAACTCATGGAACCGAGTGAATATCAACGGATATAAGTTTCATATAGAAACATGGTCTCATGGTTGAAAAACAACAATGGAGTTTGTCTTAAGAGATCTGGTTATGATGAAGCCGAGTTATTGTATCACGTCATTTTACAAGAAATTATTGTTGTGAAATATTTTGATTTACTTCTTAAATGGTTAATACTATTTAAATGCAAATGGTTTGATCCTTCTAATCGGGGGATAAGAAAGTTTACTAAACTTGCATTTGTGGAGGTCAATTCAAGGCCTACATATAAGAGGGATGACCAATTCATCTTTGCTCAACAAGCGGATCAAGTTTATTTTGTACTTTATCCCCGGACAACTCCAAACAACACCAGACACATAATTAATGCCCTAAATTTCCCTTTCCAAGACACTCCTCATTGCTCTCCAGAGTTAATTCTTGATGATGATCATAATCATGGAGATTTGAGAGATGACACAGTTGCACCTGCTTATAAGGAAGTGGGTATACCAGTAAATGAGGATTTTGTAATTGAAATTAATGATGATATAAAAGTAGTTGGCAAAAAAGATGAAAAAGAAGATTATAATACCAGTGATCAGGAAACTAATAAAGATCCTCTTAGTGATTATGTATTAGAACGATTAAAATGACATAGGTTTAGTATGCTTCTTTTTTCAACGCTTATGTATTAATTACTGGTTTATCTATTAATTTGATGGTGACTGTGTTCACTTATTTTGTCCATAGGGCACTTTTTGCCGAAGTAGAGGTTTTAGAATTATATATATGGAATAACAACTGCTTACTTCTCATAGTGGTAATCTTAATTTGCAACTTGCCATGCTTTTGTTGAAGAGTCATTGAATTCCTTAATTATTGACCCCATAATGTGATTCTATATATATCACATGCTGTTGGTCCTCTAGTCAGTTGCCCATCCCCATCTCTTGGACTTCTCCTAATACTGCTGCAGAAATAGCTGTTGATGCTTCATTACCTAAAGAATTAGGGATATTATGAACCTTCAATGCAGATTATTATTTTAAAATTATTTAAAATAGAGAAAAAAATATCATGGGATATTTTAAATTATAACATTTATAAATGTGTTTAACTTAAAAATAATTAAGTAATTGAAATAAATATTTTAATGTGTTTTTAAATTTCAATATCAATATCTTACATTTTATTAAATTTAAATAATAATTTATTCAAATACATAAATTTAAGGTTAATATGAAAATCAAAATTTATTACTTGTCATGAATAGGAAAATAAATTCAAAAGACAATTAAAGAAAATTTAGAAACAAAAAAATTTTTAGTTTATGAAATTTGAATTTGTTACAGACATATTCCGTCATAATGTCCGTTATAACGTGAAATGCAAATTTGAAATTTTGGCGGACTTACTTCGTAACAAAGTTTGTTATAAAAATCTTATACTCATCCCAAGCACCAAACCCCCATCTTCTCCCATTTGCCTCTCTTGCGCAGCCACTGAACACCCAACCTCGCCACCTCCGCACGCCCAAACCCACCCCTTTCCGATTTTTTTCAAAACCCACCCCCTATTCCGTTGAATACCAAGTGAAGCCCTAACGCGAGGAACCACACCTTTGAGACCCCGTCTTCGATTTCATAGACCACCTTCAAGCACCCCTCTTCAATTTCGGCCATCGTCATATTTTGGTAATTTTTGTTTGGAGGAAGATGTTCTTTTGCTTATTTCTTTTTTATTTTGCATAAATGTAGAATATCTCTTCTCACTCATTGTGGAATCTAGATCTTCATAATTAATATTGTTAACTACTCCATCTGTTTTAAATTATATATCGTTTTAGGAGCTTTATTTGTTTCAAATTATCTGTCATTTTACATTACTAATGAAGTATTAATTTTTATTTTTTCAACGTTATTCCTATTTATTGTTATCTTCAATAGAGTACAAGAGTTTAAATTAAATTTAATAAGGGTAATATAATTAAGTACAATTATTTTTTATTAGAATTGAGACTATTTAATAATTACCTTAATTCTTGTGCCATTACTTTAAACGACAGATAATTTGAAACAGAGAGAATATAATATTATGATGAGTCAATTGGTATACAAGAGTTGTTTAATATATATATATATATATATATATATATAGAGGTTATTGACAAGTAGCTAGAAAGGAGAAATCCGGTTATTGAACCAACCTCTTTTGTAGTGAGTAGAGAAGAACCAGTCAAGAATAAAATAATTTGATATTCATATTCATGTGATAAAAATATGGCATATACACCTAAACATATGTTATTCATTTTGTCACTTCACCCATGAACCCAAGTTGTATGCTAAAAGAAGTAGAGAACTAAACTGAAAACGAGAAAGAAAGACAGACAAGATGGATAACTTAAGCATCTGGCGTGATTGGAATATCCTCTTGTATATTAAGAGAGTAATTAAAGTAGTGCTGAAGAACATTCCACTTTAACAAAAACACGAACTATCATATGAGGCAAAAGCAATATAATTGTACACTTTATAATAGTGGAAGCAGTGCCGTAGCTTGAACCAGATTATATATATAGGACAACCCTTTCACCCTTTCCAACGTGGTCGTTATTATTGTATTTGTTTTTTTAGTTAATTTTGTTTGGATCTTTTTAGTAGAATATAGAAAGTGATTGTTGGTTTTGGTCAAAATTAAGCACAGCTAAGAGCTTTTCCCAGCAACCTTACAGATGCTCACAGTTCCACCTATGCAGTGTGAACGAAAACCCACATGATAAATGATAATCCCAGCTATTGATCCGATGAACTGTGTGGAGCATGCTAGCAAGCTTTTACTTTTATTTTCTATTGTATTTTAATTAACTATGTCTATTCAAACTGGTTCTTTCAATTTGGTGGTTGTGAATTGATCTAAGTCAACGGGTTTGGAAGACAATAGGTGAATCGATCTAATTCTTATGCCGTAACTTCTCTTTTATAATGTACGCTTTTCTAAGTATAGGTTAATTAATATTAAATTTCTAATTAAAGCTTTGACATTTTAGAACATTTTAGGAAAAATAGAATCTGAAGGGAAAATTTATGTTGAATGGGTCAATTAGCAATTTCCATGTATAGGGCTAATTGTGTGCTCAATTTTGTTTGTGTAATGCCCCTTTTACCTATGATGAATCATGAATGAAATTTTGAAAAAAATAAAATAAATAACTAATATTAATTTCTTCAAATTTTTTTCTAATGTGTAATGTCACCAATTTTATCCTTAATCTTTAGTTTAATCCAAAAAAACTTTTTTTATTATAAATAATTGATTCAAGATAACTATGATGTATAAATTAAATAAGTAAAATTACTTTTCAAAATTTTCAGTTTTAAAAAAAAAAGAGAAAAGATAAAAGAAAAATGTAAGAAATTGTAAGAAAAGACAAACAACATAATTGCATCTCCAAAAGCCAACATCAGATTTTTTGTTGGCCATTTATACGTGGCCTTCTAGGAATACATCACGGTTACTTCCTTAAAGCTAAATTGTGGAGAACTCTTGCTGGTTCTAGACCCTTCCCACGTCTCTGTTTCTCGGTCACTGTATCTTCATTTGATTTGCTTGCCTTTTTTCTTTTCATCTCTTCCTTTTCTGAGTGCCCTCATGAGTAAGAAACCAAAGCCCATCTTGTAGAAATTTTTAGTCAGTTTTACATGTTCCAGTAGAAGGATCTTCGTACCGAGTCAAGCTGCCCCATTTCAGCTCCTCCATTCTGAGCGTGTATTTCATTGAGTGGTTAGGATTAGTTTCATGACTCTTACTTGGGGTTTCATTCGCTTCTCTGTTGTACATACGTGGGGTATGTTAGTTAGATATATGTAGTTCATTTTCTTTCTCTAATGTGTTGGTTTGGCTGATATTAAGTGATTTTATTCTGTTGTAGTTTCCTTTCTTCTCATTCTTGGCTTTAGAATCCTCTGAATCAAGTTGGGTTTTTTCTGACTTCCAACAATCTATTCTCAAATTGGGAAAAATAATCTTTCACATAGGAAGGTGAGTAGAAATTCTTTACTTTTGGTTAAAAGAATTTTCTATATATATATATATATTGCTTAATTTGTCTATGGAAACCAATCCAAATTATTCTTTAATGATGTTCTCTTGATTTCTAAAATTTGAGTGTATGGTTCTTTTATTGTTTTAGTTATAAAGAGGTAAATGGAAACTAGTTTGATTTTGTATAAGCAAAGAATTGTTATAAGGTCCCTTAATATATGATTTCTTGTAAATTATAAAGTACTTTAATATTAAATTTTGGTTTCATTAGTTATATGATATGAATGGACATTATTTTAAATGATTCCGATTGCTCATGCATATTTTACAGTGTTAAGTCTCTATTTTCACATGGTTACTAAATTCTCATTATTATATGAAAGTTTACCAGTATTTTGATATGAACATATTGTACTTATATTTTTATGAACAATTTTACAAGGGCGATTGAATTTATGTGATGAATGAAAATTGTTTTTGGATGAATCCTTTAACTACTTCCATAGAAAAACCCTAGGTGCACCTAACTTATCTAAATGTCCATGCACTATGTTATGGAATATCACAATCCGTGAGCTTGACTTCGATTAGAATATCTATTATTTGATATCTGTATCTGACTAGGAGCTCTGCTCCGAAAAAGAATATCTACTACGTGTTATCTGTTTCTATTAGAGTTTCTCATGTGAAGGGGCAATGGATTCATCCTTCCAGTCTTGTTTTTATTTTCGTTGAGTATTTTTTTAAAAAAAAAAATTTCGTCATGTTAAGATCTGACTTACTTGATGAGCCTAATTAGATTTCTGTTTTAGACAAAAATGTGACATTTACTCGAGATCGAATTTAATTCCTTTGATAGTTTTAGTTTGATTTCTGTTTTGGTAAAATATAATATTTATATGATTTTAGTTCTTTACTTGGTAAATTATATACTTTCATATACACTTACATATACTAGGTATATCTAATTTATTTTCAAACTTGTACCTTTAAGCACGGGTTTCCTCTTCACTGAGTCTGTATGACTCATTCCTTTATTTTTCTCAGGTTGCATTTTGCAGGTTTCCATTCTGAATTCTTAAACTTGTGTAAACATTCTCTGGAGAACAAATGGAGAAACCCCTAAAGCTCCTGGAGTTGGACTAAATGGTAGCATTGTTTCCAGTGATCAAGAGTCTTGTATAGTGTTGGTGTATAGTGTTGCAACATATAAAAAGTTAGTTGTGTCATGGCCACGGCGACCTATTTTATATGTTATGGTAGGCCTGTCTATTATATGTGCATTCTGGTTACATGTTGAGTTATTTCATGTTAATTGCATCTATACTTGAGAAGGCTTGTAGGGCGCTATCTTAATGGTGGTTTCCTCTGCCGGTCACGTGCCAACATTGGGTCGTGATAGTTTGTTTCTTCTTTTTTGGAGGTTTAGATGTATGTGTGTGGATTGCATATATTTTATGATTAGACTGGAATTTGCAAATTATTTTCTCCCTTTTAATGTGAATTTTTCATTGGAATGTGGTTGATTTAATTTGGTAGAAAACTATTATGGTTATAAATATATACTAGTGAACCAGAAAATTTGAAAATTCCATCACTAACTAGCCTAATTTTGAGTGCTTTCCTTCTTGTCTCTCTCATTCTTTAATTACTGGTTCCTAGCCTAATTCAATTGAATTTTCTAATTAATTTTGATTCCTGTTCAAATTCATAAAAGATAAAATTGTGAAATTGATTTGTTTCCTACTCATTCTTTTAAAAGGATGAGTGGTCAAGTGGAAGCATGGAAGCATGAGAGATAGATGCATAGCAACATGTTGAAGTTGATGGTAAATGACAAGGAATTCAGTCATTTTAGGCTGCTTCTTCCCACTTCCGACCTTGCCAATTGCTATAACACCTTAGTAATAGTTGGATCAGTTTGATTTTTGTTTTCTCTTTAGAATTTTAGTGGAATAGAAATTGTTTTGGAATTCACAAATTAGAAGTGTTTTATATGGGCAAATAGCGTGGCAATTGGCAGGGAATGCAAGTTGGGGGGACTTTTGAATAGACAAGTCAAATCCATATCTCTCATTATGAATAGACAAATTCTGAGCGTGGGCTTGAGGGACTTTGAGTTTACAAGGGGTTGATTTGTATATATATAAGTAGGTGATGGTGCTCCTTTTTACCTTTGCTATTGCCACATCTCAAACACCCAAAACTCTGAAATCTCGGGCATATAATTGGTTTACCTAAGGATACAATAAAAGAAAAAAAAAACCATTTAAAAGGTTTATATTTGAATTCTACTTCTATTTTTCCTGCATATAATAGAATGGAGGATGAAATTCCAATGTGGTTTGCTTGATTTTTTGTACTGTGAGGCATGACATATCATGCTGTGTCTGATGACATGCCCAATTTTATTACAATAATTTAGTTAACTAAGAAGTACGCAAAATTTTGTTTGCTTTTATTCTTTGTAACACCCTTTCTTGTAAGCATGGTGTTTGCTTTAAGAAAACTGAATTTTATTCTGCTCTTAATGATCAGTCACTGCCATGACTAATGCTTTTTCCTCTTATGTTGTTCTCTTTTCTTTTCTTAACAAAATTTGACGTAATATATATATATATATATATATATATATATATATGGTTTGTAGCAAAAAGTGACCCCAGAAAAAAGTTAAATTATTCAATTATGTATTATGTTAATTATGCCTCTCAACTTGATTAGGATTTTATTTAAAAAAAAAAATGGTTCCCTTTTCTTCTTGGTCAACTTGTCTGCACTAGGAAGTAGGAAGTTGGCCTTTGTAAACTGAGTAATAGGTACAGTGGTAACTTATTTTTATATTAGAAAAATTTTATTTAATTGTTACAAATTAAATGATTATATTAATTATAATTAAATACAAGTTAAATAGAAATAATTGATTAAAATAATTTAACTTTATTATTAGATAATTTAATTAAGTAAGAGAAGTATCATTTTAGATATAAATTACTAGAGATTATGTGTGTTTTCTTAGCTTGTTCAATTATTTTGATGCTTGTTTAACTGGGCCAGTCATACAAGATGCATGGTCCTTCAATAGAGTGAGACATGGGTGGTCGGCCTTTTTGTCTGATTTCAATGACTATCATAAAGTGCCATGAGCTTAATTTTAGCACATATTGGTCATCATAAAACTTATCACATAGAACTTCTTGAGCCTAACAGTTACTTCTCAGTTGGACTCTTCATCTTTCTAAAACGTTCCATAGAATTTCCATTAGAATATTCAACTCTGTGTTTAATGCATTGAGCAAACCAGTGATGCATTAAGCTTTATTAGATGGTTGTGATGAGTGGAGATTTGATTAAAGGTTTTAGATTCTCCAAACATGGTTATGATTTCTAAAATATACTATAAAGAGAAAAAGAAGTCACGAGAAAGAGCATATTGATTATTTACTTTTTCTAGGAAAGTAACTACTAAGATTGTTGCCAAACCAAAATGAAAAAAGTGGCAGTTGAATGAGAATGGCTAGCC
>JASKGM010033842.1:0-10579 GCA_034509205.1 Ceratonia siliqua
AGCTTTACCACCAGGATTTCCCATTGCACTCTGAAGGCAGAGCAGTCTTCTGAGTTAATTGGTCATAAAATTTATCAGGAAACTAATAAGGACAAATAGCTAAATCACATGTATGTACATGCTAACATAGATCATATTCAAGCTTCATGCCAAAAATTTTGCCACTGCAATCAATTGTGTTTAAGTATTTATAATGTCTTAAGTATACTAATTGAAAAACCCCCCATTGTTTCACCCATTAAATATTAAGCCAAAAATCAGTTAACCTACAAGATTACTATCCCACCACTGTTCAAGAGTACTTTAATTTGTCATAGTTGCCCAGAGGCCCAGAGGTACTTCCCTTATTGAACATCTTATATTTCTATTATGACAAAGTCTTTTCTCCATGGTTCCCATTCCATTCTAATTGCATATTCCCTAGGACTAAGGCAGATTTGGAACCCTCAATTTATTTCTCTTGAGCCATTTTATATGTCAGCTGATTAGTTAGGTTATGTTGACTATTCACAAATCCAGGGTACCAGTTTCTCACTCCCTATATTTCACCATTCCGGCCATTTCATATTTGATAACCGTTGAACCCAACATGTACTCTCCATGATTGCAGCAATCATGAATAATCTGTTCTTCGCATACAATGAACAACCTTAAGCAAATTCTTTAACATGACATTTGGAAAAGAAACCAGAGGAGATAATTTCCTCTAGCAATATTCTTCTGAAGCTGTAGAAACTAAAGAAAGAGATAAAATACTTCGGAAAGCATAAGGAAATAAGCTTTTGTTGGTGTAGTTAGAAATGATTTATGTGAAAATTCAGATCAATAGTGAACATGCCTTGCCTCATCTATCTTTGCCAAAATAAGATACAGCTTTCACACACCATATTAGCAAATGAACAAACTAACTTCCTGCAGCTATCAGCATAGATGACATTTATAATGAATAGTTTAAACTTGAATCACATCATCATTTCAAACAAGACAACTAAGCAGCAATCATGCCAAATAAAAGAATCAAGCAGATTTTAAAGGAAATCAACTCCTCTAGTTACAAAGATAAATTAAAGAAATACTTACAATGCACATTTGAAAGTATCTTCAATAAACTAATCAACAGATAACTACTAGTCTGATCATCATTTTGCGAACTTCCATTAGGAACAGCATCATGGTTTGTTTTCCTCCTTCGTTTATTGTGGCCTGCCAAACGTCTTCGACAGCTTCTCTTTCCTTCATCAAACTCTTGAAGGATGTGAAATCTACCAATGGAGTAAATGAATGTAACAAAATAGGGTGATTTATGTGATGCTTGAATGAAGGAAATAATCAAACTTAAACTAATAATAAATAAAAAGCCTCCATAACATTAAGGGAGCCTGAAACTTTCCAATTAGTGCAGGCATAGCCAAAACATCTATATACAGCCTGCAGTATTGGGCTATGTCTTATATTATGGTATTATGATTAATTTCATATGTTCCCTTTTTTTTCTATATAAATGAAATATATTTCGAACTGACTAACTATTGCTAAATTTAAAGCAACCGAGAGTGGAACTTACCTACTACATTGCTGACAGAATCGCTGCATTACATTTCCTACAAGTGCCCTACTGGCCTTCGAGTGCATCTCACAAACTTTATGACGTCTGTGATAATCCTTAGCATTGCTCAGATCTGCACCGCAGTCCTCCACCTGACAAACAGCTCGATTTGAAGTACCTCCAGCTAATCTGGTTTTCTTTCCAGTCATTCCTTCCCAATTTGCCATCTCCCTATCCGCAATTGGAGAACCATGTCCACCAAGCTTTAAGCTAAGGCTACCTGCTTCCTCATTCAAACTGTCATCCTCCACCACAATCACCCTCCTTTTCCTCTCTCCTTCCTTATTCCCCTTGTCAATCTCAAGATTTACTTCCTCAGAGCAGGACGACGAACTGTTGGAAGACCCTCCGGCCATGGGGAGCCCAGACCCAAGAGGGAGAAATTGTCGGCCTACACTATCTGCTGGCACTGGAGTCAGCGGGCTAGCTATAAAAAGATCACCATCCCATTTCCAGTGATTCAAATCCCATTCCATGGACCTTTTCCCCACGGCCCGCAAATCCGAGGAACTCATGCCATACAATTGAAAAGCTTCTGTGCTAAATCTAGCTTCCATGACTACCACCAACTGTCCGAATCTACCAGTGAATCCAAAAACTAAATATGTAACGACCCAAAATACTAAATTAAGATGCAGAATCAAATTAGCATCATAGAATTCGACTTAATCAGCCTCACTTCTTCCCCAAAAGTCCAGAAACAGTACGCCCAGACAACCATGATTCCAATTAAGGGAACCCCACATAGGCAACAAGGACCAACTAACCACCAACCCCTCCAAAGTCAACTACAAAAACCAAGCTGCGCTGAAGTACTGAGAACTCCCATCTAATAAAATCATAAAAGAAAAGAAGGGGAAAATTAAAATTCAACAACAACCTGATGAAGTGAAGCTAAGCGTGGTAGTCGGCCACGTGTACGACAGATAACTGGCGTTGGAATCAAGGGAGATCAACGGCAGATGGACAGCGGCGAGTGAATATCGGAAAGTGCGCAAAGTACGAGGGAGGAATGGAAATGAGGGGATAGGTTCGGAGAACGGAAACGGCCGGGATGATGATGCTGATGTGAATATGATTGGGCTTTCTTTTGTGAGAATGGCGTGGTCTGCTATGATATTGTATTGAAGTCCGGTTCATGCTCTATGGCATTGGTACACATAACAAAAAAAAAAGAAACAAAATCTGTAAGAAGGTGGTGGTGGAAGCCAGGAAGTGGGAACAGTATGTGCACCCCCAAAGTGGTGGGGTCCACTTGCACACCCTGCGTGTCTCTCGCCCTTACGTTAAAAAAAGAAAAAAGAAAAAAGAAAAGAAAAACATAACAAAAGATGCCTCGTTTCCGTTTCCTCAGTTCCGTGCTAATCCTTTGTCCAAGGGTAATTGGACTCACTGCCCCTGGCCCGCCCCTGTCCTCCCGCGTTTCGTTAAGTAAACGTCACGTTCTTTGCCGTGTCCATAACAGCACGTGCTCATTCCACAACCGTGTGTAAACTGGTAACTGGCAACTGCAACCCTAGGATCAAAATTATTGATCTTGCCCAACAGTCCATTCACTAAGTCATTATTAAACTTCATTACCCCCAAAATCATTATATTTACAAAACAATTACTAAAATAAATGTTACAAATAAGTAAGTACTTAACTTTGAGGTACATTTTACAAAGTTTTTCAACGTGGACAAATGCAATTGTATTGGACTTCGCTTTCACCCATGTTAGAGATTTCTTTTCATCAATGTCCTCGAATACGCGACTTTTTCTTTCTCGTGTAAAACCTAATCTCTTCGTCAAAGAAAGGGGAAAAGTTTTCCACCTCATATCAAATATGATCCGTTCTTTTACAAAATGTCCAACTAAGTATGCTGTTAAAGATAATATTCGATATTTCGTTCCAATAATAGAGTGATAACCCGTGTCGTTTCTTTTTTATATCTAACCAAACAAACCTTCTCTTCATTATGAAATAATAAGCTCAAGGGCAATTGAGTCAAATCATGCAAGCACATGACTAATATATTATTAATTTTGATGTATTCGTGAGTCACGCGTGCTTAATAACAATTAGTCATGGCTCCATCTTTTAGTGAAAATTTCGAAAGTAGCAACTTTAATAGGTGAAAATTTAAGTGAACTTTAAAAAAATATATATTTATCATTTAAAATTTCAATTAACAAAAATAAATTATCATGTTTCTTAATTAATTAACAAATTAATATTTGTTTATTATACAATAAAAATATCATCAAACCAATTTATGTATTAACTTTTTTAACAGGATTAAATACATGTCCTTCAAAGAAGGAAATTCTGTAAAATAATAAGATGGATTTTGTTACTGTATGATCCTTCGATGGGCACAAGGTATCCCATGCTCATCAAAGCCGTCGACTTTAATTGGATCCTGTGTAATAATATGGTCCGTCCCTCAATTAACTTTATACATTAAAAAAAAATTCTTTTAAATATAGATTTAAGTTTAAATTTAAAAACTTAAGATAGAGAGATCCTTCTTTTTTTAAGAGTTTATTAAAGGGTGTCAGTTAGATGCCATTGGCCTTCAAACCAACTAATAATAATATGGCATATTTCGATGAGCATTGCTCCTCTCTTCTAGTAAAAATTAACCTCATAAATTTTATAAAATATGTTTTATTTAATTATTATGTAATAAAATGATGTAAAAAATATATAAAATAAGTAGTGTATAAAACCTCTCTTTTAATACAATATCAGTACTACATAGAGCTTTTAATTGAAAACCTCACCTACCCAGTTACTTTAATGAGGCATAAAATAATTTATAATTCATGATGATGAGGTTGGATCTACTCTGGGACGACGAGTGAGTCATGGGCATTTCACAGTTGAAGTGTCAATTCAATATTAGCTTATTTGATTATTTAAAGTATATACAGGCTTATCAAAATTGAATATAAGGAACTGCACACAATTAAAAATATATATTCATAAAATTTAAATAATATAACAGGAAAACAAAAATCAGAGATGCTTGGGTGCACTTGCACGTGGTAAATATTAAGGAAGTGAAAATATGTGGGATTTATCAGACAACCAAGTTATTGACTTTGACCAGTCAATAAGCCAATCATAGTGTGTCAACCAGTCCGCATGATCTAATATGGGCCCCGGACCCAACAGCCGATCCATGAAAGCATTATTTTAAAAGCCTGATGATATATATTTGCATGACCAAAACAATCTAAAGAATCGATAATATAATTAATCATATACCACTTGAATAATATGCTTAAATTTGATAACAGTGATTAAATTCAATAGTTCTACTATTGAAAAATACATCAAACACCTTCATGAGTTTAAGATTATTTTATATATATATATATATATATATATATGTATATATAACATATCTTTTACAACAATTATGAGATTAATTTGAAGTAGTGAATTATTTATACAAGTGGGCATGAGGGCCCGAAACAATAGGAGCATATACATATTTTTTGTTTCCTAATAAGAGTAATCTGTCCACAACTAATGTTGCGGCGATGCTCTCTCACATGACAGAAGCCCACAAAGTCGTAAATATTCTCCACTGGTAAGTTGTTCTCTTTAGTGGTGTAGTCAAAAGAGCATGAAACACAGCAAAGAAGCTGACAAACAACGAAACAACGAAACAGAAAACCTCTTCGATCATTAGAGACAACATGGAATTAGAATTTGTGTTGTGTTTTGTTATTTAATTAACAAACACACACACACTCACTCACTAGTGCAACATGAATTAATGTGTGTTTGGATCGCCTATGAGCTGACAGCCTTTGTTTTTATATTAAGGTTAACATGTATTGGGCAGCAGCTTATATTATTGCTAACAACATGGCCAAATCTAAAAGCCAACGAGGTCATGATTCGCAGGTCAATTAACGTCAAATATCTTAATCCATTTCCATTAATTTACTTGTTTCAATTTTGTTAATATTGCAGGATTAAATACGAGCTAATCCCTCCTCAAGTTTCAAATTACCAATATCACCAACCAAAAGATATTTTAGATTAAGTTTTTTAAATATTTATTGTAAGATTTTTCAATTAATAGAAGTTTGTTGAATTATATGAATAAACATTATATTAAAATATATATATGTTTCTTCATAATTTATTTGGTCGTATTTATTTATTTAAGAATTTTTCATTCTGGTTGAGACATTTAATAATGCATTACAAGAATTCAATAATAAATATATAAAAAGTTTCACCTAAATTTTGTCATATTTAAAAACAAACCCATCAATTTTAGTATTTTACACACGTAGTCAAACAGTCCACCCTGGGTGTCCAGGTCAGCGAAACCCCTCAATTATTAAAGTAAGCAGATAATTATGGGATATTATATTAATAAGATTTGTTGGACAAAAATCCTGTATTACTGATTCACTACAATCAATTCCAATTCAAACAAAGTCTTTATCCTGCGCACCCATCGCTGCTTATCCTATGCGTCTTTCCCTGGTTTCGGACCCAGTTTTTCTACTACGCCTACACACCAATCTGTTCGTGGCGCTCAGATTACTCAACTGCAGTATATCGGTATTTGATTTCAGGTTCTCTTCGATCTATTACGCTCTTCAATGTTAGTTCTTTTCGTTTTTTCTTTCCTGTTATTTTCATGTTCGTCATAAGTTCATATGTATGAGCATTTTCAAGTTAAATTGGATTTCTACTTCTCTAATTGGCCTGAATTAATTCGATCCACTTTCAGTTAGCTTAATTGGATTGATTTGCTGACCAATACTTAAACTTAGCTGGAGCGGGGAACATACGCTGTAAAATTTCAACCATCGCTTGCCGTCTTTATTACTCAAGGATGATAGGATGTAAATAATTTTTCAAAATTATCTTTTAATATCTTATATCTGATAGCATTTTAAGAAGTTTGCATTGGGAATCAAGTATCGTAGTTAATATGAATAAAATGAGTTGTAGCACCGTGCCTGCTCAAGTTATCATACGAATTAAATGGAGGATGAAGGTTAACTTACTGAATCAAAATCGAGCTATGATGAATTAATAATACTACTCAATGTAATTGGATAAGATCATAAGAGACACAAACTAACTAGCTATTTCTTTTTATTTATTTATTTGGAATTGCTGAGAGTTGCATTTATCGTCACAAACTATCTTCTTTTGAATACCATTTGATTGATTTTTTTTTTAAATGTGTATACTTCATATTCAAACGTAGAAGTTCTCATTTTATCACTGTGAACTGATTTACTTATTATTTATTATCAGGGAAAGGAATCATGAGCTGTTTCAGCTGTTGTGAAGACGATGACCTCCACAAAGCTTCTGGGAGTGGAGGGCCATATGTGACAAAAAATTCAGCAGGTAAGTTGGCTCATATTACCTAGAGGAATGGATAAAGGGTATATGTAGTCTAAAGCGAACAGGTATCTTTAAGTGACATTTCCATCTCAAATGGATTGCATTAGCATTATGGTATTAAGATACTGGATTTCAATGCTTCAATATGTTAACCTGTTTGATGTTATATTATTTTGACTGAATTTAATGAAATTACTGCGATAAAAATTATCATGCAGTAAATGACGGGAATTATCATGCTTCTGAAACCGCAAAGCATGGTGCTCAGACTGTTAAAGTCCAGCCCATTGAAGTTCCTGCTATATTGGTGGATGAACTAAAAGAAATTACAGATAACTTTGGGACAAATTCTCTGATTGGAGAGGGATCCTATGGAAGAGTGTATTATGGCGTTTTTAAAAGTGGGCAAGCTGCAGCAATCAAGAAGTTAGATGCCAGTAAACAACCTGATGAGGAATTTTTAGCCCAGGCATTTTTGACAACCTTGGCTTACTAATTTTTGTCAGCCTAATGAAGTGGCTCATATCTCATAACTCACTTGATTTTTGAACTTTCAGGTTTCTATGGTATCAAGGCTAAAGCATGAAAATTTTGTTCAGTTGCTTGGTTATTTTGTTGATGGGAATTCCCGTGTTCTTGCTTTCGAGTTTGCATCCAATGGTTCTCTTCATGATATCTTACATGGTATATGATTTTCCTTTACAATTGTTTGAATTAGAAAACTAATCGTATCTATTGACATGGACTTAATTTTTTTCAATAATAGAGCAAGTGAGAAGATTATGGACTTTTAACATTTTAATATCTTGCCATGACAGGCAATGACACAATTTGGGAGATATATTATTTTTTCTTTTAATTTTTTTAAAAATAAAATAAAATAAAAGTAATGTTCTTATCATTGCCCTTTTACATGCAGGCAGAAAAGGTGTTAAAGGAGCACAGCCTGGTCCAGTTCTTTCATGGTCACAAAGAGTAAAAATTGCTGTAGGGGCTGCAAAAGGGCTCGAGTACTTGCATGAGAAGGCTGATCCCCACATTATCCATCGAGACATAAAGTCAAGCAACGTGCTAATCTTTGATGATGACATCGCTAAGATTGCAGATTTTGATTTGTCAAATCAGGCTCCTGACATGGCAGCACGTCTTCATTCCACTCGTGTCCTTGGAACCTTTGGCTATCATGCACCAGAGTAAGATATTCATATAAAGTTTTCACGTTATATATAATATAACATGCCTTATTTTATTTTCATGGTATGATGCACCCTTAATTTTTAGCTTGATTGCAGAAGACTTGTTAAAAAAGAAAGGGAAATTTTGCTTTCTGCCATAATTGACTAGAAAAGCATTACCATTTCCATACTTTTTTTTCGGTGAATTGCCAGTTCCATACTTTGTTCTTATACCAACTTGAACTGGGAATCAGCTTGACAATAGAATTATTCTTTTATATTAAGTGTCCTATAGAGGATTTGCTTTGACTTCTATACAATTATCTGTCTAATCTTGCGGATGCAGATACGCAATGACAGGACAATTGAATGCTAAGAGTGATGTATACAGCTTTGGTGTTGTCCTTCTGGAGCTTTTGACGGGAAGAAAGCCTGTTGATCATACACTGCCACGTGGACAGCAGAGTCTGGTTACTTGAGTATATATTCATCTCTGCCCCTGCCCCCGCCTTAGAAAAAAACCAAACCTCCTTATTGGTGATCTATTGCCCCCTTATCAGGAACTACTATAATATGGGCAAGTTGGCAAGTTAGCTGATCACAACAATTGGCATTTGTTTCAGGCTACACCAAAACTCAGTGAGGATAAAGTCAAGCAGTGTGTTGATGCAAGACTAGGAGGGGATTACCCACCCAAAGCTGTTGCCAAGGTGTTTACTGTGTTTTCAGTATACTTTCCTTCCCATTTTTATGTGATTCTGCCATTTTGCTTGCTGATCTGAGGTAGTAGGGTACTGTGGTCTGTTTATGAAAGTGTGTTAAAGCAGAATATGACCTTATAATTTGTTGTAATATATGCTCATGCATTTTAAACTCTCCAAAAATAGCTTACAAGAGATAAGTACAGAATTTTTCTTACATTATCTTTAGGAAATAGATGCTATGCAAGAGGCCAAAATGTGAATCTAAATCTTTGTTTTATCATTTCCTTAAGGGAAAACTAGTTGTTGAATAAGTTAATAAGCTGACATTGTCTCCATAATTTATATTCTCAGTTTCAGAGTAAGTTACGAGCCATTAACAGGTTTCATTGCATGATAGGAAAAAAATGAAAATACTTACTGTAAGTATAATGTATACTTTCCTGTGGGGCATGCGTTAAGCAATAAGCACACACTGTTCTACGTAACACGTAACCTTCTTTAGGAACCATAGGCACCTAGGATAACTGCCCTGAGCGATAAACTATTTACAAAATTAAAACTAATATAGACATATAACAATTTGACGCTTCGTTAATTACAGATGGCTGCAGTTGCTGCACTATGTGTGCAATATGAAGCTGATTTTAGACCAAACATGAGCATTGTAGTCAAAGCTCTTCAACCTTTGTTGAATGCACGACCTGGACCTGCTGGTGAAACACCAAATTAATTTCTCACTCTCTCTATATCTGTGAGTATATGCACGAGTGTGCGTGCAAAGTATAAGAAAGAGACTGCTTCGGAAAGTGGTGGTAAATTGTTTGAACTTGGTTATACATCCCATTGTTTACGCTTAATTCGTTTGTTTATAATCCGTGAGGTTCTTTGATGTTTGCTTGCTCTATTTTCCTTCCGTCTATGCCTTTCTGCTGGACGAATGCCATCTTGAACTTGTTGGGAAATATGCCACAAAACAGAAATGAGCATACTCAGAGCAAAGAGCATGTCAGTGGCCTATTTATTTATTATAAACATGGTTAGAGTATCTGAATTCTAAAATCTTGCTTGATTTAATTCTTTGATTTGTCCCTGTAACATTTTGTTGTAAATTACTCAATATTTATCAAGATAAAAGTGATAAAATTGCCCCCATTATTGCTTTCATGCTTGCGCCGCACTTAGCAATAGCCTGTGTTATTCGCCGGTGGACTTTATGGTGCTTCTGATATTAAAGCCACAATTCCATATGCAAGGCCCTCTGATGGCAACTAAGTTCCTAGCAAAGATGCTGGTTTTTATCTCGCTTTAGTTACCATTGGTTGGCGACGACGGGCACCATTCCATTTCGTGCCAACTAAAATTCATGATTAGTCTCCCAGAAGAGAAATAGCGTGGTTAGTATTTTTTTAATTTTAAAAGTAGTATTTTAAAATAATGTTTTATGAATTTTTATTTTATTTTTTCGTGTCATTTTAAAACATCTTTATGAAATTATTTGAGACTTAAAGAAAATTTCATAAAACGTAATTACGTAATATAATATTTTGAAAAAAATTTCAAATGAAATTATTCATTTCTTGTTATTTCTACATTCTAAATGTAAATTGATAATTTAAGACTTATTATTATAATATATGAATTTATTGAGAGAAACCCAATAATTAAAGTGGTACTAACCCTTCATTCCCAAATTCGAATATAACAAGAAGAGAAATGA
>JASKGM010033853.1:917-13535 GCA_034509205.1 Ceratonia siliqua
TGCATATATTTATACTAATCTTAATTGTATTATTATTTTTATATTTTATATCATATTTATTTATTATTATTATTATTTTATAATATATTAATCTTGAAGATAAATATATAAAAAAATAAAAAAAAGAGTGAAAAAATATATTGTTTTAAATAATTTGCCACATAAATTAAGTTGGGATAACTTTCAAATTTGTTCCCGGCTATTCTTGGCTTATGAGTTGTACCTTCGTCACAAAGCTGTGCCCTAAATCCTAATTATATGAAGGTACATGTATAAAAGCGCTTTGAAATTGAAACCAAAAGGCCTATAAATCAAATCCTAAACCCGTCCATGCCGAAACTCTCCCTTCCAAACTTCATTCTCGCCATTCAAGTTTAAGCTCTCTCCTAGGCAATTGGATAGAGTATAGAAATTTGCAGTGCCTTTCATCGCATAGATGGTATCGAAAGCGTGATCGAGCCCCCCTCGGCGTGCCAATGGCTGGAGATGTGAGCGAAACCAACTTTAATGTCACAGTTTCTGCGCCAGTGGCTGCCAGTGGCGAACGAGCGGAGCCGCAATATGTGTCGGCAAAGACGTCGGTGTGGTGGGACATCGAGAACTGCCAGGTTCCAAATGGTTGCGACCCACACGCCATCGCCCAGAATATTAGTTCCGCACTCGTCAAGATGAACTACTGTGGCCCCGTCTCCATCTCCGCCTACGGGGACACTAATCGCATCCCATCTTCTGTTCAAATGGCACTTTCTAGCACCGGAATTTCCCTCAACCACGTCCCAGCGGGTACTCATCTCATTCCATCCCCACCTTTTCGCTTCTTGTCCCCTTTTCTCTACCGCTCAAAGGATGCCTTTAATCGCCGTAAACCTTTTGACGAAACCCTAGTCTGTATTGTGGTAGAATTTGCTTTCCATTTGAGTAAATGAAAGAAGTCTGGCTTGATGATTCATCTTGCGGTTTTTTTCACTTGTCTATATTTTATCTTTTTTCCTGTATGTCTGAGTCTGTGGCTGTTAGTGTGAATCACTTAGCCTTGTGCTGCATACAATTATATTATGTTCTTGTTGTGGAGTGAATAAATTATCTGCATCAGCTTCTATTTTCTGAAGGAGTATAATATTCCTGTTATGGATTCTCATTTCTGTATCTGTAACCGTACAAGTTTGCAGTTCAGGGACGTGATGCGTGGTTTTATCTGCTGTATCCAACACTTACGGATATATTTTGCAATTCTGCTTTATGCTTAGGATTTTTATTTTTCAACACTTTTTTCCTTTTATCAAGAAAACAAATTATTTATTTTATTATTCTGTACGAGTTATTTTATTCATTTATCATTGTAAGGGATATCTCTGGTGACACTATCTATGCTATATGGTGTTCCCTGTCTGCACGGGATCCATTTATAACGGCGTTGGTTTTGTCTCGAGTTTTAAAATAAGTGCTATTCTTGTATGGCCATGCTTGGTAATTTAACTAAGGCAATCACTTTAGTACGATGAAGATTGCAAAGTAGTTGCACGTGTTTTTTGTGTTTATTTGACATTATGAAGTTGTTACCAGGTGTGAAAGATGCTAGTGACAAGAAGATTCTAGTTGATATGTTATTCTGGGCAGTAGACAACCCTGCTCCTGCAAATTATTTACTGATTTCTGGAGATAGGGACTTCTCAAATGCTCTACATCAGTTACGCATGAGAAGATACAACATTCTTCTAGCACAACCGCCAAAAGCATCGGCTCCCCTTGTTGCAGCAGCGAAAAGTGTATGGCTCTGGATGAGCCTTGTATCTGGTGGGGCCCCACTGTCTAATAGTGAATCATCACGCCTTGCAAGCGGTAACCATGGCTTTAATTCTGAGAGGGTGCAAAATCCTGTTACTGAGCCAAATCAATTGAATCATCTAATGGGTCTCAATTCTGAAGGCCTTGCTATGGGAAGTCGAAGGACCTATACTACTGGAAGGGTTGGTGATTTCAAACACAGAGTAAAAAATGTTTTGAAAGTCCCAAATCAGCCAAACATATTGAGATCCTCAAGCTTGCCCGTTACAGTGTCAGAGCATAAGAACAATGATCCCCCTAAACCTGAACAGTCACAGATAAAGCTATTTCGAAAAGCCCCGCACGAATTTTTCTGTAGTAGTGAGCCTGTAGTCCCAACTAGTAGGTCTACTCCCAATCTTCCCAGCAACCAAGACTTCTCAGGAAGTCATAGCCATAATTTTAATGAAATTCCTCGGGATGTATATAATAGTCCTTCGAGGCCAAACAATCTCCATATGCAATTTATGTCTGGACCGGGTAACATGCCACTTCCTGTTTCTCATACTCATGGATTTCAGCCAATTCCTACTCGTTTGGATGGGTCTCAATTGTCTGCATTCCCAAATTCAATTACGGATATGCGTAAGCTACATATTTCTGAATATCCAAACAACGTTAAAAGTACTCCTATTTGCCAGCAGCAAACCAGAGAAGATTCTAAATCAAGAACTACTCAATCTCCTAATCCAGTTAACTTAAATGCATTACCAACGGGTCATAACCCACATGGTTTCCAAGAATTTCATTACGAGAATTTGAACCAGAGGCATCCTCGTGGTTCTGAACATTTGCTTTCTTCGTCCTCCACTGGAGCTGCCAATACCAGTTCTAGTAATGTTATTTGGGGAGTTCAGGGATGTCCAAAACCTTCCGATTATGTGCAAGGCCTTATTGGTGTTATTCTACTAGCCTTAAACACTCTGAAGGTTGAAAAGGTTATGCCTACTGAAGCAAATATAACTGATTGCATTTCTTATGGAGATCCCAAATATCGGACTACTGATGTTAGTAGGGCCTTATATTATGCAATCGAGCAACATATGGTTGTAAAACAAAGCCTAGGTGCATTGCAGTTGTATGTTGGTAGAAACGAGAAACTATGGAAGTGTGTGAACCCTGTAGGTGGTAATCCTAATCAGTACCCAAAAGCAACATGGGATGGAATACAGAAATTCCTTACTTCGTCATGTGGACGATCAGCAATTTTGGCATCCCAGTGCAGGTAGTATTTTGTAAGTTCTCTCGGTTCTTAAGCATCTTGGAACTTTACTTCTGACCTACTTACCATTTCTTTTTTATTCTATTTTTATCAGATATGAAGCATCTTTAATTCTAAGGAAAGAGTGCCTTAAAGAGCTTGCGTTAGGTGATGTACTTCAGATCTTGAATATGATCACCACAGTGAAGAAATGGATCATACATCATCATGCTGGATGGCAGCCAATTACTATTACGCTTACAGAGACTAGAAATGATAGAGGTAGTGGTTCTGGTGTTAAAGTAGATGACGTTTGAATAGACAAAAAGTGGGCTTTATGACAGGTCACTAACTTATAAACCATAGTAATTGTCAATTGGATATTAAGGCGAGGAATAGGTTTCTCAAGTAAGTAGTTAGGGATATTTAGAAAATTACGGTAATGGCAACTCTCTAAACCGTGAATGACGTCAGGTTTTATACTTTATGCACACTTCCATCTGCTTGCTGGAGAAGTTTATTTTGGCAGAAGAAAGATGGGTAGCTTTTGCCGGTATATGTTGTTAATTGCTCTCTGCGTTATGTTTATTTCCCGAAGACTCTGTTACCTGGGGCTTTTTTCTTAAGTTTCTCGTCTCATCTCTCTGCTATTTTCTTTACGTGAACTCTTGCTTTTATTCAATGGGGAGAAAAGGTCGTAACCCTATCTTTTGGCGCGCAAGATCAAAATCAGGTAGCTTGAAGCACGGTACATGGTAGGTAGATAGAAGAAAACCAAAGACGCTGAGGTGGACCGAATTGCTTATGTTCATACAAGTTGGATTTGAACCAGGACCAAAAACATTCAAGGCTGTGAGGCAATTTTGACCCCCCACCCCACCAAAGAAAAGGGATATGAAGAATTTTCTTCAGCTTTATTTCATTGGGTTACATACCCTGTGATTGTCCCATGAATATAGAAAGGCTTGTTTGGGTTATTGTACTCCGTTTAATAGATCATTTTATTTTTTTAAATATCAGATTATGTTCATTGATGTAGTCATATAACTTTTTGAATAATTTTGTCTTTATACTTTATTTTTATTACAATTAAATTCTTTAAGTTTAAGAGTATTAATAGTGAGGTTGTATTTTTTAACATATATTTTTAGTAGAAGTAGTTTTATTAAAAAAATAACTATTTGGTATTAAAATGTAGTAATATAAAAGTGATTTTATTACAAAAAATAGTTAGTTTACGTTTGAATATATAAATATAAAAATATTATTAAAATTTGTTTTTATTGTTTAGATAAAAAAACAAATTTTTTTTATAAATCTTGAAATTAATTTTTTTGTTAAAATTAAATTATAAATTATAAAATATTATTAATAAATGTTTTAATTTTACAAATATAATTTTTTTAAAAGAATATTAAAAATTAAAAATTAAAAAAAGTCCATAAGGTTATTCGTCTTCCCCCATTCATCTCCCTCACCCCCATGGACCACCATCTCAGCCCCCTCCTTGACGATGATGCTAGACAAGGAGAATCACTAGGGAGATGGCGGAGGAGAACGGAATGCGACAAGCCAAACGATGATACTGTCGTCGCTTAGCTCGTTGACCTTTGAGGTACACAGACAAGGGTGTGGACCGCATATCTAAGGGCTAATGATGGAAGAGGGGAAGTTTGAAAATTTGGGCAGGAATATTTGTATCCATAATTATTTTTCTCTCTTCAATTAAGTTGTTAAAAAAATATTTTTTTTAAAAGCCAAAACAAATGGCTATATGAATGAGAAATACTTTTTATATATATAAAAAAAAGCACCTTTTACTACTGTAAGAGCGGAAACAAACATTCCCTAATTACTTAGTTATTTTTTATTTAATCCTTGTTTTCATCTTCTGTTATGACTTATGACTCTTAGGACATTATTCCTGTGATTAATAGAGTTCAGATTTATAAATTTATCAGGATCATATTAAAAATTTGATAAATCTATATCAACCTTTAATATTATTAAAAATTGATAAAATTACAAATTTGAAAACATGAAATAGCAACGCCACAGGGGTAAAGGAAATATTGGGGGAAACAAGGAGGCTGGTTTTGAGGATAGAATGTGGTAGATGCGCAGCTTCTGTTTTCGATGTATACTTATACTATATTGTCACATTCTTCTCGACTACAATTAAATATTGTTTTGAGGCTGGTTTGATTCAGCTCCGGAGCTTGTCATGGAAGAAATGGATTGTGCGAAGGGTATTCCTCCTTTTGCTTTTTGTAAGCCCTGTGGATCAGATCATCAGAAAGAACGTAAATGAGCACTTGGATAGGCCAATTGTGTACACAACCCAAATGAGAATAATTAATATTTGTAAGGTTGAGACTGTTCAGCACCTGGTAGCATTTAAACCTCCAAGTGCAACTGTTCCCAGAATAATTAAAATGAAGGGAATTTTAATCAAAGCATGATTTGTCCTGCCTCCATGAGCCCTTGGGACTCCAGTTCTCACAACTCTTGAATATTCAACTAAACAACAATTATGTCGCATTAAAAGAAGAAGCAAGATAAATTTAATAAAAAAAAAAAAAAGCAATAGGCATAGTAATGCACCCGAAGGAATTAAAACAGAAATTTACCTGAACTTGAAGTTTCTCTCCCACCTGTGATAGGAATTGTATTCAGGACTCGGTATATGTAGATGAATAATATTATATATATATATATATATATATATATATAAAACACATATACTTTATTTTTTAAAATAATTTTAAAATTTAAATAATTGGTTATTGATTATATTATTTTTTAATTTTCTCTTTATTCTCTTTTCGAATAACAATAATTTTCAAAAATCAGAGGCAATGAAGAGAGCATACATAAATTTCTATAAAGCAAAAGAAGCCCTCTTTAAAGCAAGTATTAAAATAAAGGTTAAGAAAGCTTAAATAAACTGAGCGTATAATTTAGTGCAAAAAAAAAAAAACCCTATGCTAAGCAAAAACTCTAAGGATTTAACTTTAGTGGTTACTGGTTAGGGATGACAATGGGACAGGATGGGGGTTGGGAGGCCTTCCCTGCTCCCTGTCCCCGCCCTTTCTCTGTCTCCCCTCTCCCGGCCCCAATTCTTGCGGTGGGAGAGAGAAATTTTTCCTATCCCCATTTTACACGGGGAGTTGGGGATCCACGGAGAATTACAAGAACTCCAAATATAAGAAAAAAACAAAAAAAATAAATAGAAATATGTAAAACTAGAAAAAAATAATGACAAAATTAAATTATTAACTCAAAAAAATTAATTTTAGTTTATATTAAAAGTAATAGATAATGTTTTTTATTATTAACAAAAGATTATTAAATATATATTACAAGGACAACAACAGAAATATTTTAATAAAATTCAGAGTCAGGTAAGACAATTGCTAATGAAATATATTAAAATATGCATACTTATGTGCCTCTTGCTTAGTTACTGCAGTTTAATATATTTATGATTGAAATTCAAGCATGAAAATGCCTAGAAATGCACCTTCCCAGATTATCAAGGACACGAGCTAAAATAATAAAGGGACACTGCCAATATAAATGCAGAGACATTTTCCCATCATCTTGTTCTACTCAAAGAATAGAGTCATATGGAATGCAGCTGACCATATGCTTCTACAAGTACATAATTGTAAACTCAAATTTTGGAAAAGAGAAAATAGTTTTTTCGTATTCTTCCTGTTTCTAGGGGTTGGTGGGGTGACGAGTTTAGACTTAGACATTGACTATCACTTCATACTGAAATAAAAAAAGTAATATTATGGTGATTTATGCAAACTATGACATCTTGGAATACGTTATACAAGGGATCAGGAGGATTACCAGACCGCAGGCATGCATAAGCTTCTGAAATCTGCAGCAGAACATCAAATTTCAGTTACTCCTTCGATAAAATAGTAGGGAAGATGACACATATGGAGGAGTAGGTAGGATGCGTAATATTATATGCTTCGTGTGTTAATTAGCAGTTGACAGGGACTGATCAGTCCCATCATTGTTGTAGGCGTCTAATACTTATAATTGGGAGACGATATACAATATTGGATGAGAACAACTATCTAAATTCCGTAGAATTGGATGAGAACAACTATCTGCTATGGAAACAGCAGATATTGGCTGAAAATCGAGAACATAAGCTGCAGAAGTTTATTGAAGGTCCAAAAAATGTGCCAGCGAAATTTCTTGATGAATCAATGCTAACTCGAATGGTTGGAAGCAAGTGTACATATGAAAATTGGGAAAGATTGGAGCTGGTCTTTGCATGTCAAACCAAGGCCAAAGCCAAAGAGTTCAAAACTCAGCTAGGGTACAAAGAAAGGGTCAATGGTGATTAATGAATATTTGTTGAAGATCAAAAAGGTTGTTGAGTCATTATATTCTATTGGTCATCCTGTGTCTGTAGCAGATCACGTTGAGGCAATCTTTGGAGCTTCAATTTTTTCCACTGTATAAGGATCGTTCCTTGATGGAACAGAAGTAATAAAGGGATCATAGTCATTAGAGATTTACTAAGTAAGGCAATTTCAAAGAATAAGTTTGGTTTTCTCAGAGACAAACTCAGTTACAAGCTTAGACACTCTGAGTTTGTGAGGGGGAATGTTAGAGTATGATACTGATGCATTAGTCTGTTAGAGAAGTAGTTTAGTGTTCTGTTATGTTGTTAGCCTAGTCAGCTGCCTAGTCAACATTCCTATATTTTATAAGTAGCACTTCTGTAAACTATTTCAATGTAATGAAAGATTCCTATGTTATTTTCTTCTTCCTCTTTCTGTTACATCTTCTTTACTGCTCTAACTCTTCTATTAATAACACAGGTTTGGAAAAGGTATTCTCTCCAAAATCAAATACTCATGTAGTAGTCTATAATGAGCATTTTATGGAATGAAATCCATTCAAGAACTTGGGTTAAGATGAATGCTCCTACTACCATAAGCTGGCCTTATGTGTCTAACTCCAAATCCAACTCCATCACCTATACAACTATTGTAACATGTTCACATAATGTCAATATTAGAGCCAGTAGGGATTTATTCCGATGATGAAATACGAAAGGAAAAGCCTACATGCTTGAGTGAAACCAAGAATTATGCCAAGAAACTAAATAGCTCACCAGTTTGAATCTAGACTCTGCGTGAGGCTTTTCATGGACTGGGAATAGGTCAGGATGAGACTCCCATATCTTCTTTTTGTAAGCGGCTTTAACCTAAACAATTGATACTGTCAAAATTGGAACACCAGCAACTGGCAAAGTATCTGTTGATTTTCCAAATGCTAGTCTATGCCTGAACACCTATGAGATACGATAAAAAGTGGAAATATTTACTTCACTATAAGTCGTCGCCTTAAACCAACCCAGTAGGAAAACGAAGCTCAGAGCTAATGATTGAGGTACATCATCGGATAAAACATCAACCGAAAAAATAGGTCGAAGTCAACAATTGAATTTGAGTTCATAAAGAAGTCAATTTGGTTGGCAATCGCGATTGAAAGAATCCAATACCAAAAAGTACTATTATGAACTACACAATCATAATTCAGCAATACATTCGTATGATAAAGGAAAATTCGAAGAAAAGAAATACAAATTAAGGTACCTCGGAGGGTGTGGGACGTGAATTGGGCGCGAAACCCAGCAAGAGCCTGGCCTCATCGCCCTGCATTTCTCAAGTTTATCTAAGAATAGGGTGCTCTTCCCTTTTTGATCTGACTTCCTCTCAGACTTCAATTTTGAAATTTGAGAAGAGGTCTGGACTCTGGAGACGGACTACAGAGTCCTCAGACACCGTGGATTTGGAAGATCTTATCGGAGGACGGAGGTAATTGGAAACCATACTTAGTTATTACTTATTAGTTATTCCGCGTAGGGAGGGGTTACTCCAACTGCCCCATAATATATTTTAAATTTTTTTAAAATTAATTATATATAACTAAAAACATATATATATAACTAAAAAAAATTCAAAAATTGAGAAAAAATAATACATTTAAAAAAAGAAAATTTTGAAGAAGTTCAAAATTTTCTTTTTTTTAAAAAAATAAAAACATATTAAATTTTTTTAAAAATATATCATAAATACATACTAAATAAATAATTTAAACAACAACAAAAATGAAAGATGGGATAAAAAACTAAAAAATTTGCTATTTAGGGCCACAGTAGCTTAATTCCTCTTAATTTATTATTCATACTCATTAAAAAAGACTACACCAACTTCATTACTAACATATTAATAATATAGGAGTTGAGTCACTATTTCGTTCTCCCCTTTTTTCTTTTCATTTTTCCTTTCCCTTTTCATTTTCTTATTTCCTCCCTCCCTCCACTCCCTTTTTATCTCGGTTGAGAGAAACGTCCTTACATCATTGGAGATCTCATCGTCTGTCCGCGACCACCAATCACCATCTAACTGTCGCTCATCATCTATCCAAAAGAGAAATAAAAAACAATTGTCTGCTATTTAAATTTCTCTTCTTCTATGTAACTTCTTTTTGTTACCATCAACTTCGCACTAAAATTAACAAGGTGGAGGTTTATAAAGAAGATTGTATTGGGTTATTGGTTTTCAGAGGAATTTTCTATAAAATTCTAGCGAACTACTTCAAGCTTTTTAAATAAAAAAATAAGAAGGAAAAAGTGAAAAAGAATTTTTTTTATAAAAATTAATGGTGTAACTTTTTCATGATATATAAGTATTATTTCTGATAATTTATTTATACCAGGATGATTTTATTGATTAAATTTGGGTCCCAGTAGAAAGCATTGCTTCTTTTTGTCTCCTAGATTATTTATGTATTTTTTTATTATTATTTTGTATTATCATAATATACCCAAGAGAGGTCGTTGATAACACTTATATTAGTTGTTTCTTTTAATAAAAGTGGACAAAATAATATAAAAATAACATTACTCTATCTTAAATAGCAGTAAAATGTATAAAAAATTACAGTTTGTGGATAGGAACCTTGTTTGCTATAATTAACAATCAAAATAACTAAATAAGCATATACTTTTAAACTTCAATTCCACGCGTTTTGCGTGAAGATACTAGAGAGTGGCTCGGAACACCTCTAAAAGCGTTAGATTTATAGTATAACTCATAAAAAGCCACAAATTAAGCGTTGAGATAAAATATCAAAGCGCCTTAATTTAGAAACTTGAACTACATTATAAAAGCGTAGGCTTCTGGCATGAATGTTCAAGCCTCACTGTCTCAACAGTAGACCTTTATCATTTTTCTCTCCCATTGGCTTCGATCGTCGTCGGAGGGGAAGAAACAAGAGAAATTTTAAAAAATGGCAAGCAAAATACTTGTGCCTGTGGTTTCTTTGATTCTGGTGGTGGGTGTTGCCCTGGGCGTTGTTGCTGTTGTGCACCATAGTAAGACAAGTGTTGATAGTAGGCTGAGCACGCACAACAAGGCTGTCAATACCTTGTGCGGCAACGCAGACGACCAAAAGCTTTGACACTCTAAAACCCGTAGAGACCTCAGATCCAAAGGATTACTTGAAGACGGTGGTGGAAGCCACGATGAACACTGTGATAAAGGCATTGAATATGAGCGATAGGCTGGTTGTAGAACATGAAAAGAGCGACAATGGCTTTAAGATGGCAGTTGAGGACTGCAAGGACTTGATGCAGGTGGCCATGCAGCCTCCAGGCGTCGAGTATTTTGGTTAAAGACAACAACATGCGAAGTGTGAATGACCGTATTGATGACCTGAGGACTTGGTTGAGCTCGGTCATTGCCTACCAACAATCATGCCTCGATGGGCTTGATACAGATGGTGAGAAGAAGATCCAGTCGCAGATGCAATCAGATGGGATGGACGAGGTGCTTAAATTTACCGGAATGACACTCGATGTTGTCTCTAAACTCTCCGAAGTTATTTCTTCCTTCAACTTGGATTTGAATGTGAAACCTGCTTCTCGCCGCCTTCTTGAGGTGGGTGAAGATGGGTATCCCACTTGGTTCCCCGCTTCTGATCGCAAGCTCTTAGCTGATAAACCTAATCCCAGCGTAGTAGTTGCCAAGGATGGCAGTGGTCAATATAAAACCATTCAAGAAGCTGTTGATTCATACCCAAAGAACCACCAAGGCAGATACGTTATCTACGTTAAGGCTGGCACCTATTAGGAGCAAGTTATGGTTGACCGCAAGAAGCCGCAAATTTTTATGTACGGTGATGACTCTTCAAAAACCGTTGTCACTGGAAGGAAAAACTACGGAAAAGATCGTATAAAGACAGTAAACACTGCCACCTTCAGTAAGTTATAACTAACCTAACCATTTTTAATTTCCATTATAAATAACACAATTTAGGACATATACTTATATATCTAACGACCCAATTAAACGTGTGTAGCCGCTGTTGGTTGGGATTTCATTGGCATGTCAATGGGATTCGAGAACACCGCTGGTCCTGAAGGAGAGCAAGCAGTGGCACTTCGTGTGGCTGGTGATCGTTCGGCTTTCTTCGAGTGTGCCATGCATGGTCACCAAGACACCTTGTATGTCCACTCTAATCGTCAGTTCTACCGTAACTGTGAAATTTCTGGCACAGTGGACTTTATTTTTGGGCACTCTGCTTTCTTGATCCAGAGCTCCAAGATCATTGTGAGGAAGCTCCGTCAGGGTCAAAAGAACATAATTGTAGCAGATGGCACAGTCATGAAGAGTGAAAAAGGTGGAATTGTCCTTCAGAAATGTGATATCGTGGCAGAGCCTGAACTTGCGCCTGTCAAGAATAGTTTTCCGACGTACTTGGCTAGGCCATGGAAGGCTTACTCAACTGCAATCTTCATGGAAAATGTTGTTGGTGACTTGATTCATCCAGAAGGGTTCCTTCCTTGGAATGATTCCGGAGTCTTCCAACAAACCTGTTACTTTGCTGAGTATGCCAACACTGGACCTGGTGCTGCTACTGATAAGCGGGTCAGGTGGAGTCGTGGGGTTCTTAAAAAGGAGGACGCTATTCGATACACTGCTGAACAGTGGGTCACTGCTAAGGAATGGGTGGCCGCCACCGGTATTCCTTTGGATATGGGCTTAACCAAGTGAAAGGGCATTTAACCGCTACTCTTCTGATCACCGCCAGTGATTCAAATTCATTAAGTAGGGCATTTAATCGCAACTCTTCTGATCCCAGCCAGTGATTCAAATTCATTAAGTAGCACATTTCTTTTCTTTTCTTTTCTTACGTGGTTGTTTTGCTGTAACATGCACTCATTACTTAATGCGCCACTAAATGTGGTCCAATAATGAGTGATTTTGATAATTTGCAGTAGAGTTTTAGGTTTAACCTCTGCGTTATCTATCGTGTATTCAAACTATATATATATAATATTATTTTGTACTCTCCATTACATTATTTGAAATTTGAATATGTGCAAAATGAAATAAACTTCTATGTATTATCGGATAATCATTCAACCATTTCGTTGACTTTTGGTTTGTAAAAAGATTAATGAGAAGGTGGTTTCAACCCCCAAATACAACACTGATATGGTATATATCATATAGTTAAGGTTCCAAGATATCAGACAATTTGATGCA
>JASKGM010033864.1:1836-61606 GCA_034509205.1 Ceratonia siliqua
ATGCAAAACAGATTGTTTGCATATTAGAGATTATTGGCTGCGTTCAGCAACTCGCCCAGTGTTTGAATTATAACATTAAGCTGTGCACTACTAATTAACAGTTGACTTTGGGCCTGATCATAAGCGGATCAAAGCAATGCAGCAATGCCAACTGGGGTCAAGTGATGCCACTTGGCTTGCTTTGTTAATAGCTTATTACTTTTTATTTAAAATTTTTAATTTTATTATATGTAAAATAATGAACTAGTGACCCCACTTAATTTATTTCAGCATTACTTTCAATTTCTTAATCTTCAAACATTGTTATCAGAATGTATTAATTTACAAATAGCGTGAGAAATATTTTATGTTTAATATATACTATTTGTAATGAAGTTAAGATATATTGGATTTCATATGAAAACTCGTAGAAGAGAACTTTAAAAATATTGATGTAATTTTTTTACTTTACTTAATAATACATACTTATGATAATATAATTTTATTTGTATGTTTTATTTTAAATTTCTGTTATTGTTATTATTATGCTATTGAAAAAGTTACTCCACTTAACAAAATTTTTAAATCTGTCAAGTGTATGATCCTAATAATTGGTATATTGAAGGTTGACCGTATCTATCAACTCTTCTTATATTTAACAGAAATTATATTTTTACACTTCCGTACGTCTACATCTTTCACATTTTCAATTAAAAGTGAAGAGAGAAGAGATGAAAGAAAGAGAGAGAAGAGGAAAAACAGAAGGAGGTGTGGGAGGTGTAAAAAAATATGAGTATGGAAATAAAAGCGCTGTATATTTAAACTGTGATACTTGCCGGCATATGCTGAAAAGAAAAGATTTCCAATATCTGGCTGTTGCTGGTACTTATCCTTGGCTCATACCTGCTCCCTTTCCTCCCATATGAGATTCTCAAACAGCTTCTTCATTCTGCCCCCACTGGAATGCACTTGTAATTTGTTGAATACCCTAAAATTGGATCTCATCCTATCTCATATTTCCATTTGTTTTTCCTTCTTCATCCATCTTTGAACTAGTTAATTATAACATTGTGCTTTAACCTAAAGTAAAAGAAGCGCAACTTTTTTCATTGTCTTATTCTCTATTTAATAATTGACTTATCCATCCTAAACGAGAATAAACAATATTTTTTTCTCATAAATTTATTATAAATTAAGTGTTTGTTAAGTTATTTTTAGATGTATTAATACATTTAGATGTTTTTTATTTTTTATTTTTTATTTCTCTATTTTTTTATTTTTTAAATTTTTTTTTAAAAAAGAATCAAAAAAATTTAAGAAAAAGTTCAAAATAAAGTTAAAAAGTAAAAGCACAATACTTAAAAAAAAGTAAAAAAATTAAAGAAAATGTAAAATAAATTCAAAAAAAGTACAAACAAACTTTAAAAATACAAACAAAAATAATTAAAGAAAGACAAAAAAAATATTAGAAAATAAATAAAAAACATATTAATATATCCGGATGTAAGTCAAAAAATACCTATAAATTACTCATCTTATTGAAAAGTGCATGGTATGGATATTCAAAAGACTGCACATGTTGATGATGCATAGAATATAAATTAAGAGCTAAATTTTGAATAACATTTTTTCTTTTAAATTTATCAAAAATTAAAATTTCAAATTAGCTTTTGAAAGATTTTTTTCTTTTAATTTATTCGTCCAATATATATTTTGATAATAAAATAATCTTATCATTAACAAATATGTTGATGTAGTTTAATTAAATTCACACATAACCACTCTTGTAGCTTAACAATAAAATTATTTTGATAATAGAATTCACGTTCAGTGGTTTAATAAAAAATACTTTCTAAAATAAAATTAATAATTTAAATTTTTTTAAAGATTAAAAAAATGTTTTAATCAAATTAAAGCATATCTTTTGCACAAAACAAATTTCATCGTGATAAATCAATTTTGGCTGTTGGATAGTGTGACTGACGTTGACGCTGTATGCTCTAAATCCATTTTGTAAGTTTTTTTGGATGGGGCCCCGATGGAAAGGAAAACACTTTCTACCCAAAACTCTACGAGTAATTTTTTTACATTTTTAAAAGTTTTGTATTTATGATGATTTTTTTTTGTTATTTTAGGATATTAGGAAAAAAATAAATTTTATAAATTAAACATCATTTTAAAATATTGACTTTAAAAGCATCTAAATAATTTTTGTTAAATATAAATATAGTAATAAATAAAAAACAAGTATATATATAGTTATGTTCAAAGTCAAATATATCTTAAAATTATTTAATATAAAATATGAATTAAAGTGACTCTCCACACCTCATTTTAGGGATAATCATTATATTTATTTATAGTCCATGGGTGCTTATAAAATTTATTCCCTTAAGTCTGAGTATGGATATAATAAATAAGTCTCAGTTTATATATGGGCATTAATAAATACGTTGGAGTATGGAGACTGCTAACCGTCTTACTAGAGAATAATAATATTTAAAATTTTTAAATGAACCAAAAAGTCATGTATAAGGATATTTAAATTATTTCATTTAAAAAACACAATAAATACAGAATAAGTAATGTCATTTTTGTTAGTGAGTAGCTTGTTGGTCTTTTGTGTCTTTATCTCTTTGACTAAGGGTAGTCTTGTAAATAGTTAAATGTTTTTTTGTTTATATTTTACTATTCTTTTTGTTAGCCTAATAGATATATATCAGTGTAAGGACTCTTTTCTAAATATAGAAGAAAAATTCCTAAAGACTACATGGTATCAGAGCTAGGCCAGTGCTTCCCTTTGTCGCGTTTCCGCCGCGACTTTGCCTGCCTCTGGCCCTGCCGCTACTTCTTCGACTGCCGTCTACTGCTGCTCGACGCCGGCACCTGCTGATCTTGAAGAAGAAGTCTATATGGATATTCCTCCAGGGTATAGTGCATCTCAAGATACCAGGGTTGTCTGCAAACTCTAGAGAGCTTTATATGGGCTAAAGCAATCTCCCCGGATGTGGTTTGGTCACTTTAGCATGGCTATGAAAAGATATGGCTTTAAACAGAATAATTCTGACCATACCCTATTCCTAAAGCATAGAGATGGGAAAATAATAGCTCTCATAATTTATGTAGATGACATGGTGATTACTGGAGATGATGAGGAAGAAATTGCCAATCTTCAAACACAATTGGCTGGTGACTTTGAAAAAAAAAGCCTTGGTGGTCTTCGATATTTCTTGGGTATTGAGGTTGCTAGGTCATCACAGGGAATCTTTCTTTCTCAAAGGAAATACGTGTTAGATCTACTATCTGAAGTGGGACTACTTGACTGCAAACCGACAGACACTCTTGTCATCCAGAATCATAAACTCAGGAAACAAGCAGACCAAGTACCAACTAACAAAGACACCTACCAGAGACTAGTAAGTAAGCTAATATATTTCTCCCATAGCCATCCTGATATTGCCTATGCTGTTAGTGTTGTGCGTCAGTTTATGCACAACCTTATTGAGGAACACATGGAAGCGGTTGTACATATTCTTCGCCACCTTAAGTCATCTCCTGGAAAAGGATTAATGTTCACTAAACATAATCATTGTACATTAGATGGATCTACAGATGCAAATTGGGCATGAAGTGTAGATGACAGGAAATCTACATCTGGCTACCTTACATTTGTGAAAGGTAACTTAGTGACATGGAGGAGCAAGAAATAGAAAGTGGTTTCGTTATCAAGTGCTGAAGCCAAATTTAGAGGAATGGCTAAAGGGTTGTATGAACTTTTGTGGCTAAAGTGTCTACTAACTGAGTTAGGAATGGCTTACACTTCTAAGATGAATTTGTTTTGCGATAACAAAGCAGCCATTGCTATTTCTCACAATCCCGTTCAACATGATCGCACAAAACATATTGAAGTGGATAGACATTTTATCAAGCAGAACCTAGATGACAAAATTATTGGGTTCCTTTTGTAAAGTTTGAAGATCAATTAGCTGATATCTTGACAAAGGCAATTTCGAGCAAAGTCTTCTATAACTCACTTGACAAGATGGGCATTAGAGATATTTATGCTCCACCTTGAGGGGGAGTGTTAGTGAGTAGCTTGTTGGTCTTTTGTGTCTTTATCTCTTTGACTAAGGGTAGTCTTGTAAATAGTTAAATGTTTTTCTGTTTATATTTTACTATTCTTTTTGTTAGCCTAATAGATATATATCAGTGTAAGGACTTTTTTCTGAATATAGAAAAAAAATTCCTAAAGACTACAATTTTTGTTGTGATAAAATGACTTAAATATCTTTATAATTATTATATCTTTCAAATAAAAATATAAAATAACTAAATTATTCATAAATTTATTGTGTCTTTTAAATAGATAAATATTTTTTTATACATTTGAAAATATAAAAATTATTAGCAATCGCATATAGTCAAATTAATAAATTTAATATTTAATAATTATGTTATATTTTTTAATCTGACTTATAATCAATCATATTATATTATCATGCTTAATTTAAGTTAGTGATTGTTTTTATTTGAGATGAGAGTTGATTTTATTAATTTATTTAACACATCCTACCAGCAGCTCTTAGGTCAAATTGACACCTCCTCACGCGCAGTCTCCCTTCACTGATTAGTTCTCCCATTGGGGCTTCTCCTAGATCCAAAGAAAAAACATGACTTCTAATAAGAAAACTCTTGTAACTTGAAGCACGAATAAATTAAACTGTAGACCCACTATATCTTGTATTGAAATTTAATTTAATTAAGAAAATGAGCGAGACAAGCATTCTTGACTAATAGTAATAACTTGTCATTTGTTGTACAATCATAGAAATATTATTTGTGAATTAGAACCGTTATTAACGCAGTCAATACATTCAATTAATACATTACACTTCAAGTGATCCATTAATTGCCAACTAAAAAATCTACCATGGACTGCATGTTTCAAAGCAAGAAAAGAGGTGTAGCTTCATTAACTTAATTGTTAGGAAGGAAGTGGGTTGTGTCAACTCCTGCTTGTACCAAAAAATAGACCTACCAACATGGAAATTGATTCCAAACAAGGATGGTTCTGGATAAGAAGCATATGTAGAAATTCACAGATAATGTAGGGCCATGTATAGTGCAAAAGAATTCATTAGGCAATTATCTTTTCAGATGTGGGATTCCACCCATTTCCCTCTGCTATCCGCCTATAAATACGTTAAAATAATGCTCAAGTTTGCATGCAGTCAACTGAGATTTGAGAAATCATGAAAACATGGTTGAAGCTCATTGTTGTTTGCTCTAGTGCCTTGCATGAATGGGTAGAGAGAGTATATTTGAGCCAGGGATGACTTGCCGGCATCTGCTGAAAAGCAATACTCTTGCTGTGGGTGTTGCTGGTAAGTTATCCTTGGCTCAAGTTTGCTCCCTTTCCTCTCATATGAGACTCCCAAAGAGCTTGTTCATTGCGCCTACTTGAATGATGAACTATATAAATTGAGAGAGAAAGATGGTAACAGAGTAATACGCAAAAGGGAAACGTTTGGTTCTTGGGTTTATCTGATTTGCTGAGCTAAAACTTTCTATGAAAAGAGTGAGTTTTTCTTTATATTTCCCTCCCCCATTTCTCTCTTTCAAGGCTGCATAGATCAATTGATGAATATTATGTTACTTTAGAGAGGAAGTTAAAGAGAACATATGGTAATTCATGAAAAAGTTTATGAGAATGTTCCTAGAATGACCATCACTGGGTAGAATATGTTTAGTCCTTTAGAAGTTCAAGAAACACAGAGCTTTCTCATTCTGCATACAGTTTGTATGCTTGTAGATTATTTTAAAGTGATTCTGTCAGATATATAATCTGTTTGTGATTAAAAGAAATGCATGTAATTCAGTAATTCACAAACGAAGGATACAAAAGCAAACACTAAGCCAGTGTTCATAAGGACTTTGTCTATGATACTGGGTTATTATATCAGCCATTATTATTGGCTTGAGAAATGGAGCAACTATGTTGCACGTGTTGTCAACGACACTAAAACAATTGTAACAAAATCTTTTATTATTTGCCAAAAGTGAAAAGCTTTATGGAGAAAAGGAAGCATGTTCTTACACACCTCTCCAATGATCTTGCAGAACGAATTGAATGATGAAGTATATAAATTGAGAGAGAAAGAGGGTACCAGATTAAAAAACAAAAGGGGAAGGTTTGGTTCTTGGGTTTATATTATTTGCTGAGCCAAAACTTTCTATGAAAAGAATGAGTTTTTCTTTATCGTTTCCTACCCTTCTCTCTGTTTTCCTGCTGCTTTGCTCAATTGGTGACTACCATGTTACTTTAGAGGGAGTTTATGAGAACATATGGTCATTCATGAACAAGTTTATAAGATCTTCCTATAATGAACATTACTTGTACGATTATTTTAGTGCTTTAGAAGTTCCAAGAGATTGATTGGTTACCAGTTAGTCTTCAAAGGGACGAAGACATGGCAGAGGCAAATGTTCAAAGGGAGGAAGGAGTGGCAGAGGCAAGTGCTGCAATCAAGAGACTTTGAACAAAGACCCAAACGTGTTGCTAATCGACCAAAATGATGGGACTTTGTGCATTAAGGAATAAGCCACGTGGCACCAGTAGCATAGCTTACGGCAGTTAGTTAGTTTCTTAGTTTCGTAGAAGAATTGATGTATTAATAGGTATAATTGCTCAGAAGTCAGAAGGAAGATAATAAGAAATCATTTGGTCTCTCATCTTCTTCTCGTATCTCTTCGACCTTTTTCTCTCTCTTACTCTCTTCTCTCTTGTTCTGCAACTCCTGAATTCTGGTTGAACATCGTATCAGAGATACAAAGAGCTTTCTCTTTCTGCACAGAATTTGTATGCTTGTAGATTATTTTTTTAGTGGTTCTGATAGATTTACTTTGTGTTTGTGATTAAAAAGTAATGCATGTAATTCACAAATGAAGGATACAAAAGCAAACACTCTGCTGGAGTTCATGAGGACAGGGTTACTATATCAAGCCACTACTAAAGGCTTGAGAAGTGGTAACACTATTTGAGCTAAAAGTGTCATGTATGTTGACATGATTGCACATGTTGCCCACATACGAAGACTAAATTTTCAATGACACTTAATGAGCTGTTATAAAACTTTTTATTCTTTTCAATTTGCCAAAAGTTAGAAGCTTTTATGGAGAAAAGGAAGCATTTTTTTTTTGTTGGTAAAAAAGGAAGCATATTTTCTAACATACCTCACCAATGATCTTGCAGAACAGAATTCAAACACAAGCTGAAGCCCATAATCACACTGACCCAAGTGAGGTTCATCATTGGCAGCCATTAACGAGACAGATGATGTAGTCTAGTCAGCTGCAACCAGCAGCTTAAAGATGGGCAACCATGAGGAAAAGTACTTCAATAATTTAATCTACCTAAGACTTGAAATCACTGTTAGACTAAGTACGGGGTACTGAGAAAGACATTGACAAGAACACCACCATAGGACAAAGTATAAAGTGTCAAACTGCAATTTGAATTGTCGCGTTGTGACTGACTCGAATACAGTTCTATTTTCTATGTTTTTCGGTATTTCATAGCTACCAGACCATTATTTTTTTTCAATGAACTCTAGTTTCTTGATTCTTCGTTTCTGTAGCGGTTCTACCAGACCATTATTTTTTTAGCCTCTTCTACAAAGATTTCTACGAAGCCTTGTTTTAATATCCTGATATAGTATTGAATTAAATCAGTGTAATATCATGCTTAATCTTTTTGAGCTTTTTAGAGGACATTACTCAAAATCATATTAAAGATAGAAAAGCTAACAACGTGGGGGTAATGTCTGTTCAGAGAAAGATTAGGGAGATGTGTGTGTAATACTATGACACTCTCAAAGTTATCTCCATGGTCAATGGAAGGATTAAAAACTTGGGCTAGGAGTGCACTAAGTGCCCGTTTGAAGAGAAAGTTATTTTTTTTGAAAATAATGACTTCTTTAATTTGTTAAACTGTTTTTATTTGCTTTGCTTTTTCTTAAAAAAGAAGGAGAAATAAAATGAGAAATTGTGATTAAAGTAAAATTTCTATTTTGTAAAGGAAAAGTAAATTTATTTTTTCTCTACTATTTTGTCTCTATGCTCATAATAATAACATATTTTTTTATTATAATATTATAGTTAAAATACAAAGAACAATTTACTTTTTTTTTTAATGATGCCCCCGACAAAGCAAGAGACAAACATCGTGAATCTGTCAAACATAACAAGAAAATTATGTTAAGCTATCACTGTCCTCATAGTGCCCTCTTCCATGTTGAGGAAAAAGAAACATGGGTGAAACATATCATAAAACACAAGGATATCACTAAGAAAGCAAAATCAAAATAGATGTACCAGCTTCCACTGCAATCAAATCAATCTTCTTTATTTTGAGTAGTGTGCATCTTTTACATGGATCGCAATTCAAGTCTATGGTGCTTCAAGTTATTGTTGCAAATTTTGTAGATTTTATCCTCAGAACAACGATGGCATGAGGACATTTGCTGCGAGTTTCACCAAGTCATATGGGTTTACTTTTTCTTTTTCAGGGAGCTATTCAATATAGAAGCTTCAGATTTTGAAAATTTATGACAGACTTGAATATACTCCTTCCTCTGCTCAGAATTTCAAGTGCAGTTGGCTTCAGAACGAGAAAGCTATATAGTTTGTACTATTGTACTATATATTTCGATGATGTCAAAGTCTCTTGTTAATGCTTCTGCGGTGCCTAATATTGCTTAAGTTCAAATAGTATTCAGCCGTTTCATTCCATCCAATTCAAATCAAACAGACCATCTGTTATGCCAATATGAATACTCATGCTCTGTTGCACCTTATTATATAATGTATTGAAAACCGTAAAAACTGGGAATTCTGCAACAAACTGAAAGTTTAGTAACATTGTTTGGCGATGGCGAAACAATTATTTGAATCAGCGGAGGATCTGCAGATTACAACTTTGATATCACTTCTAAATTTAAAAGATATTAAAAGCAGAGAAGCTAGTAAACATTGCTTGTTGTTTTGGGCAAAGGTAGTAAACATTGTTAACTATACATAACTTTTGAAAATTTGACAAGATAATATTAAATAGAATGATTTGTTGTTCGAAATACAATCACACTAATTAGTTATTTGTGAAATAGAACCATTCTTAGCGCGCAGTCAAGACCTCAATTTAGTTATAGCTTACTTTAAAGTCTAACCATACGATGCCACGATATTCTAAAATATTGGGATCTTTACAAAATGCATTAACTTGCAACAGTAATATGAAACTCCCTTTTAACTTTTGCTGAAACTATTTTCTGGGTGAAGTTATTCCATAACTGTACCTTATTCTTAGCATTCTCATGTTTACCTCATTTGTCAATGCCAGAAAGAGGTCATCCAGCTCTTCTGACCCTTTTTGACCTTTTTGCAGCATATTTGAATTTTGATATTCCTCATTCATTTAAGATATCAATCCCCATCAACATATCATGGACAATTCATTTTTAGTGCTTCTGAAAGCAAATCATGAACACTGCCATTTGCAAAATGCATAACGAAAAGGGAAATTCCTAATGTCAGTTCCCTCTTACCAGCAGAGAGCCCGTGAGATGACCCAAATCCCCAGAGCCTTTGACATGCCCATAACCAAAAAGCATGGCCATTCCAAGGTGACAACTCCTCATTCCAGGCCTCATCTTTCGAAAGATTCTATTCCCACAAAAGGGAGTCTAGAATTGAAGCCAATTGAGTGAGCCACAGGTGGACACCCTAGATTGAAGAAATCCGAATACATCATCAATTGATGCTTTTCATCAAACAGGTAGAATGTGGTATCGCTGCCCTTTCACAGGAATAACTGTCACTTGCCTCTGATGGATTTTGAACAGTGAGTCAAACTGAGAATCTTAGGACCACGAGAATCACCAATTTACCACTAGCCTCCGCCTATATAATGGCAACAACTTAGCAAAATATAGCATGGGTTAGAGAGTTGAAACAAATACATGTGTGAAGAAGAAACAACTATAAAGTGGGCTCCATAGTTTTATGGTCTTAAGAGTTTTTCATGTAGAGGTGGAGAGTGGAATGGAGCCAAGGATGACTTGCCGGCATTAGTTTGCAGCTACACAGCTGCCCATAATTGCGTGCTTGATCGGTTGGGCTTTCTCGGCAAGTTTATCCTTCGGCTACATTTGACTTTCTTCTTCTCATGTGAGACTCTAATGACCTTTATTGTTAGTCTGTCGAGTTTCAGACTTTAAATAAAAACTTGTAGGTTCCTCCGGCTCTGGTTTTTTTAAAATTTAATAAACCCTTAGATTAGACCTATTGTTTTACACCAATATATGAGTTCTTTTTGCAGTTACTTTTATTCAATATTTTTCTTTTTGTCTTATAGACAGTGGTGTATGGACGGCAAGCTAATTTGTTAACATTTTTTTTTTCATTTATGTAGTTTTTATTTTGTAAAATTGATGGGTTAGAATCCACTTAATTATTTTGTCTAAAATATTGCCCCACTAGGGCCCACCGCCCGCATATCTTATTTGCCTCATTGGAATTAAGGGTTTGCTTTTGCAAGTTATTAGTGTTGCAGCTGTAGATATTGTTTGACAACTCTAATTTGCAAGAGCTGTTTTCTTTTTTGGAAAGAGTATTTCAAGTAAGGGGAGTAGGGATTTGAACCCCCAATGTTAAAATATACTCATGTTAGAAAGAGTGTTATTTGAACTAGGGCTCTTAAATAATTGTATCCATGTTATGTTAACTAAAAAGTAACGAAGACATCTTTTATATAACCTAGATAAGTTATGCATGTCTCTTTTTTGTGATAACTCATTAATTTTAATGAAAACTCTATTTTTTTATTAGCAATCTATTTTAGTGTTATATTATTTTTATGGTTTAATTTTACTTTTTGTCCTCCTAATTTGTTAAAGTTGTAATTTTAATCCCTATAATTTCAATCTAAACAATATAGTTTTTTATAAAAGTTGTAATTTTGGTACAACTAGATTTCAAAAAAAAAAAATTACACATCCGCCTCCACATCAACCCTCCTCCACCTCAGCATTGGAAAAGCCTTAATTTCCCTCACTCCAAGCATCCAATTCGAGCTCAAAAAGTTGCGTTACAGAAAGCTGCATGTCGACAGCAATTTCCTGTTCAATTTGGCTTCCATCTCCACAGCTTCCATCTCGATGGCAGTTTCCTATCCATCTCCCCGGCGGCGTCCTGATTACATAATAAAATTTGATGTTGTAAGTGCTCAAAATTTGTTTGGAGTTTGCTGTCTTAAAACCTTGGATGGATAATATATCACTTTATACCAAAAAAAATTGATGACAGCTTAAGAAAGGAGGAAATAGAATGAGTATAAACTTTCTTATGGCATGCATCCATTTTCGTTGTTTCTTTTGTGTCATTGCAGTCAGCATCATCATCAAGTCATTGTCAAATTAATTCTTCTATAAATTAATTTTCATAGCATCAATATATTAATTTTAAATTACAAAATATATAAAGTTTCTCTTCCTCTCTTTGTAGTTGAGGTTCTCAAAATGAATTGCAGGGAAGAATTGACCATATGGCACTTGCCTTGTCAAAGATATATAGATCGCCTGTGATGGATACAATACAACCTCTACCACATCATCAATAGGTAACCTTGAACTAAGAACATGCTAATGTGAAATGTTGTGAGCTAAGGCATTCTGTTAATAGGCTTTTTCATTTCAAGTTGGATGCTGTCATATTCATGAAGATAATAAACTAAGTGAAGTGCTTTGCAATAAAAAAGTGGTAATAAGATAATGATGTCATATTGATGTAGCGATCTGCAATAGGATATACTTTTCAAATTCATAACCAACTTGGGAAAGTGGTAATAAGTTAATGATGAATTATACCTAAAAATCGTAGGGGCTTATTAAGCTAGGAGTTTGCATTGCAGGTAGTCTACAGAAGTTTAAGTCCTTGTACCAATTGATTTTTATATTTTTATTGCTATTTGTATTGTTTTCCCTTCATGAACTTGATTCTTTGCCATCACTTGAACAACGGGAGATCATATTAGTAAACTCAAAGTAATTTATGTATACTTTTATCTGTTCAATCTATTTTTTTTTTCAAATTTTGATGGCATTGCTTCACATTCATGCTGCATGTGCCCATCGAACTGATGCATAGGTTGGACTACTTTGACACTTATTGCAGTAATAGTAATTAGTAAATGTGTCCATACTATGCTTATATGTGTAACCATGTTAAATTTTGGGTTCCTGGCTTGGGTGATTTCTTGTTGGCCTCTTATTTAATTGGGAATTTTCCATTTCTATTAGAATATGGACGTTGAATTGAGCTAGTATGGATGAAATAGTGATGTAATTATAGGTGCAGTGCCTTATGCTTAATTCTATATATTTTGCTGTATGCTTTCTGGTTATGTTTTTTAACTATTAATTTTTTAAGCGGCATATATTACCAGTGCATTATTTTATAATAGAATTCATATTCTTCTAGATTTGAAAAATTTTATGGGAGAAACATTACCATTATGGATGAATATATATTACCCCATATCCTTCACTTGGTTATTATTATTCTCTAGCCTTTCGGAAAGTTGGGTTGTTGCTGGGAAAAATGCAAGATTATCATTTCAATTTTCTTTTCTTTTTTTTTATCTAAATTAATATGTCCAGTGTCCATTGATCTGAGTTAGTGATTTATATATGATTATCTCTTTGCCAATGGATTCTGTCTTGAGGCTTCTATTATGAAGAGATTTGTTCTACAATTCCACATATTGTTAGTGATATCAATGAGTTATTCAATGGATTATGTCTTGAGACTTCTTTTTTTCTCTAAAATGCTTGAGTTTGTTAAATTTGAATGTTTGGATGCAAATGTCGCAATGCAGAGTTAAAACTTATTATTATTCTTATACCAACATGTCTCATGCCTTGAAAGAATTAGGTGCATGTGTTATGAACTATGTACATAATTAGTGTGTCTAGTGAATGTACATAACAAGAGAGAAAAGTAAGAGGAACAAAAAATGTCTAGTGAATGGGTTATGAACTGTGTACATAATTATTACTTTGGGATGTTCATATAGGGTGCATAGGGTCATTAGCTTACTTTGCTTGTAATCCTATGCATCCATATTATTATGATATGTTCTAAAACCACATAAGCCACCATCAGTTTTAAATAAAAGAGATAAATACAGGTTAGTATATGTCATTTATAGCTTGAATGGAAATATCATTGTCATTTATAAATTGCCATTGTCATCCACCACAAAAAGTGATTCCTATGTCATTTACAATACTGTTTTCTACTTGACTATGCTCAATCGAGGTATTTACAGGAAAATCAGAAAACTTGGCTACATTGCCGTCTTCTCTATGATTAGTAACTCATTTACAAGTTGACTGAGTTGTTTCAACATTTTCTTGCTGACGAGAAAGTGTTTTGTAGTTGCCATAGGTATTAAGTCATCCAGGAAAGCCACGTCTTCATTGTAGTCAAGATAGCTTCGCCCTACTCATTTGCACTCTATGAATAGTAGCAAGGAGAGAATCATTACAGGTAGGCCAAATTTTGACTAGTTTCAACAGAATAGGTACGAAGTAGGAACTTACACGAAATTCATTTAACTTACAATATCAAATATCAAGGAGAGAATCATCATAAAAACCCATATCAGTATCTATTATTGACATCCAAATATGCAGTACAGATCAACTGTAATGACATCTGAACTACCTATACCAGATATATCTCCCACAAAAACTAAATTTGAAATCAGTTTCCGAGTTGCCATTTTTTTACCAAAGGAACACTTATCCAAGCAAACAAAGATTCCAAATATAAAATATGAATTATAGTCTACATCATCATTCATATATCAAGTGTCAACTACACAAATGGATCATACATGCCCATTGCAAAAACTAAGTAAGAATACCAAAATTAAGCTAATACTTGTGTATTCATGAAGTTGTGTGGTATTGATAATTAAATTTAGCTTTATGAAACAGGAAAAATAGATGCAGTGCCATTTTATGTTGAAGTAGGAGATCAACTTTGAAGATCTCTCAGCTTTCAACAAAAATCCAAGGAGAATAAAATTGAAGAGGAGCTGATGGAAGCAGCATATGCTGAAGTAAAATGTGAATGTCCCAGTAAGTGATAATGTTAACAAAGTAACAAGAAGACAGTCCGGTAATGGCACAAAAATGGTTTTGTGGGAGGCACCCAAGTTTCTCCTTTTTAGAACAAAGCTAAAAAATTTGCAGACATGAGAATTCTGAAAGGACTGTTTTATTTTTCTTTAAAGAAAATAAGAACAGATCAAACCACAAAGCAGACTGCAATACCCTTTAAGTAGTAATCAAAAGGGTACCCAAAAATCCAATCAAAGCACCTAGAAAATTTTTCCTTGAAAAGAAAAACCATCTTTATGGAAACAAAGAAGAGGAGAGTCTTAGTGGTTGTCTTCTTAGCATAACTTAAGTCAAGGTACATCTTGCATAAGAGCATGAGGAAACTCAACATCTTAGTGAGAGAATCTTTGATGGCCCATCAGAAAATCAGGGAAGTGGTAGCAACCACACAGGAGATGGAAGCGACAATGTCAGATGACGGCGGTGAATGATGCCAGAGATGATGACGGTGAACGATGTTGGTAATGGAAGTGACGACATAGTGGAAGACTTGGGTGTGAAAGGGATCTCAAGCTGGAAGCTTGGGGTAAGGGAAATTGGGGGTTTGTTGAGGTAGATGTGAGGCTAATGTGGAAGAGGGTTAATGTAGCGTTTTAATTAGGTGATGTGTTATTTTTTTGTAGTCTTGTTGCCTTTTTAAACTTTACGTCAGTAATCCCATTAAAAATTTGATGGAAAGTTAACAGGAGGACCAAAAGTACAACTTTTAAAAAATTAGGAGATCATATTGTTCAGATTAAAATTAGGAGGACCAAAATTGTAACTTTAATAAACTAAGGGGATCAAAATTGCAATTGAACCTATTTTTATTGTTTCCTTTCTTTGATTCTCTTTTTACATTGATAAAGGTTTTTTTATCATCCATCAATCTCCTATTCTTAATTTATTATTCTTCAACCACTATTACCAAAATTCATTAACATAATATTGTAAATTAAATTGATAAGGTATTTTTTTCTCTTATTCTCACATTTTATTCATCAATTGAACCCTTATAAATTTATGAATTTGGTCAATTTTTTGTAGTGTGGGGTTGAATGAAGAAAATCGCCCTCATATGAAGACAATTTAAAAAATATTGATGTAATTTCTATTGCTTTATTTAATAGTGTATTGTGATAATATAAAATTTATTTTATTTTCAAAATTTTTATTTTTATTGTTATTATTCATTCTGTTATAATATAATTTTCTTTAAAAATTTTATTCTTCGATCTATTAAAAAAATATATATAAAACATTTTTTTTCTATTTGGGTTACATGAAAATACTTGAGTCCACCTTGGTCTGATTCACTTTCAAAATTCGTACTTAGGGTCAAATTCAACCTTAAGTTCGATTAAATAATTGCTGTAGTAATGATGACGTGGGAAGTTATATTAGAATGATAATAATGAATTTATAACATATTAAAACGATTTCATTACTTATTTTTGACAAAATAAGTTTTTTTAAAAAATTAAAATAGAATTTAAATTGTTGAAGAAATTATAACAAAATAAATACTAAAAAATGTTTTTTTTAGAATTATAACTATTGTAACTCCTTTTCATATTATTGGTCTTTAAACATTTTAAATACACAAATAAATGACTATTTACTAGTTTTTATAGTATTATTAGTAACAACCCATTTATTGGTCATCAAACAAGAATTTAGATTTTATTCTTATGTTAAAGGGTTGATAATGTCCTTGATGGAAGAACATATATAAGTAGCATCATTTACAGATCCCTAATTCATGAAATTTCTGACACCCTCTACATCATTGAGAATTGCCAATAAATTAGGAGAACTCATAAAAAAATTCGTATTTCACCTCTTAGTTATGGTTGGAGGTTAGTAATACATTTGTATTTGCTTATTTTTGCACTTTGATATTGTAGATAATTTTGTGTATTTGGCTTACTTGTGGTATTAGAGTCAGGTTGTATGTCTTCCTAGCCATGAATTTTTTTTATCATCTCAGTTAAAATATTAGTGTTTCTTCATATGTTTTGACTATATTTATGTTTTAATTGCAGAGACGGATCCAAAAATCATTTAAAGGGGGGCCAATTGTGCGAGAGAGGGAGAGTTAGAAAATTTTGATAGGAGCTCTGGAGAAAAAGAATGGATCAACAAAAAATAATGAGAAAATTTTACTATTTACACCATCACCTATCATTTTTGTTAAATACATTTTTTTATACATTCTAATAGGAATATTGTTAAATCTTATGTTGTTTATTAATTATTTAAATTTGTCACTATTAAATTACATTTATTTATTTTGCTAAATATAGATTAATATGATAAATCATGACTAAGAATATTGATATACATTGTGACATATACTATCACTAGTTTAGTTTTATTGCTGGTTAAACATATGCATAAATTTTTTGGGTTAAATATTAGTTTGGGCTTCTAGTCTAGTGGTGGCCATTCTTTGCCTATAATGAAATGTTTTCTTACGTCCTCACCCATCAATAGGGAAGAAAATGGAGGGGGGAGGGGGGCTGATGAATAGTAAAAGAAAATAGCATGAGAAAGGACATGAAGAGAAATCTTATCTCTTGCATAGTGTAGAGTGGACAGAATCTTTAGTTTCCTATGTGAGTTTTGTGCTTAAAAGAATTTTTGAAAACTTTGACTAGTTTTTATCCTAAAATTAGCATTGATGGATAAGCTAAAATTATCCTATTATTTGATGGTTCTTTCCATTTAAAAATTTCCTTGTGGTTTTTTAATTGTTTAACGTGGCCTATTTGCACAAGCCTTGAAATTGTGTTTGAATTCCTTGATTTTAGGCCATTTAAAACCATTTATGTGCCATTGGTAGATTGCATTTCTAAGTAAGTTGATTTTATTTGATGACCATAAACGTATAATCTTATTAATTGCTTTTAATGGCATTGACCCATTTATAGTGCAATTAGCTTATGGATTGATTTTGCATGAATTTGAACTAGTCCATACCCGAGCTTTACACGAGGATTGGATCATTTCTTCAATCAAGTACATAATATTATTAGTTTATTACATTTATAATTGAGTTTTGGTTGTGAACTTACGAATTCCATGTTTAACATAATTTGTGGAACTAACCTTACAAAATGAAACAAAGTATTATAAATCTAACCTTATTGAGCAAAATAAAAAACTAACAAGAATTTTAGTTTCATAATTTTCACAATAAAGGCCACAACATTATTTGAGCTCCTCTGTAGGAGTTATATATCTAATCCTGCTAATAACAACATAGAGCCAAGGGTCAAACAAACACAAACCTACAATATTATTAGGTATCAATTAATCTCTGTCCTAATGAAGGTAAAAAAATATTTGCACAAAAAATTACAATACTATCTAACATTACACTCCATAGAATAAACAACATAAACATATATGCTATGGTAGAAAGCCAGGTTTGCTTTATCTGCAATGTTTCATGGCAAAGAACTGTCAGAATGAATAAAGTAGAGATTTGTTTTTTCAACAAAATCATATTTAATAGAATATGCAATGCATTGAGGTCACTGACCTATGTCAATCTATGAAAAACTTCTTTGAACACCATATTAGTTGTCTTGTTTGAAATTTAACCTGTATCATTTATGATGAAAATTTTTATGCCTTGTTTACTTTTTACTCTTGATAGAGCCACATATAGTTGCCCGTGGCTAAAAACAGGCATCGGAAGATGAATTCCAACATGAGAAAGAGTTTGCCCTTAACTTTTATTTATAGTCATTGTAAAACACCTAACTTCATTGGAATTTAAATGGTAGTGTATGATTGAAAGGCATCATGGTCATTCTTGGGATTAGGATAATTTGGCCTATGTTGTTACCTGAAAGAATCTTAGCTTCAATCACATGGTTTCTCATTTTTGTAATAAGCAACCTCGTTCCATTGCATATGCCATTTGATTGATCAATGTTCCTTAAAAGCATGACTGGACATAAACTTTGAAGTTTAGTTAATGATTTGGAAGCCCAGAAGCTGTGAAGGAATTCAATATGTTAGGGAATAGGCATAATCCTCATATTCAAAATTTAAATCTTCCTTGCAAATAGAATCTGAACTTAAGAAGGTTTTCTTATCACTTGGAATAAGGGACATCAAATATTCATCAAGGATTACAATATCTGAAAGTGTTGAAGATAAGATGGGACGTTCTTGGAAAAAATTAGGAACAGTCATATTCTATAAGAAATTTAGATAAGCAAGGTCTACCAACTCAGAGATCCCATTCTGTTGGTCTTTAATCAACATTTCATCGAGAATTTCTATGGTTGCTTCCCCATCAATATCTTCTCCAATTTCTCCGTTTCCAATTTTTAGTAGCCATTTAGAAAATTCTTTCAAGTCTTATAAATTCTAGTTCAAAGAACCAGTTTGAAGCCTCATATTTTTTGTTAAAGTCAAGACCGTACAATAATCCCACAAATGGGAAGAATTTATTATTGCATGGACTATTTCATGTCTTCCTCCATAAGGAAACACTGCTAGAATTTGTCTGAAGTCGCCTCCCAAAACAATAATTTTCCCTCCAAAAGGTTATTTAGAACTATTAGGAGTGGAGAACTTGAGTATATCTTTTAATGTTCTATCTAGTGCTTCAAAACATAATCTATGTACCATTGGAGCTTCATCCCATATTATCAAATTTTGTTCTTACCAATAGTTCAGCTTGAGTAAAATCCTTGCTTGATGTTGTAAGTTGAGTCTTCATTTATTTGGATTGGAATTACAAGTCTAGAATGAGCTGTTCTTTCCCCAGGGAGCAAGAGATGCAATACCACTCGATACAACATTAAGAACAATTTCTCCTCATATTTCTTGTTTTCTTCCATCCAAGCTTCAAACACCAATCTCTTAGCATCAGCATTCTTTAGAACATCCTTAATTAAATCATCATCCTTAAATATGACTATTTTTTGTTGTCGAAGATGGAATGACAACCTCTGAATAGGGGGATATCTATAATGCATATCAAAACCAAAAATCCTTCAAGCAGCTTCACATGTTAACAAATACCTACGTTCGAAAACATTCATAATAAATATTGAATCAAAAGAAACTCCATGAATCATCAAAAATTATTACTTACCTACATTCATAGATTAATGTGAGCTTGGTACTTTAGGAGAAGTTTCTGGTTACAAGGAACAACATAATGATTATCAAGATCAATGCTTTGTTTCTTGACAGTTCTTCCATTATTTCTCCTTCTATAATGTGGAAAGCCTTCTTCATCAATTGTGGTCCTTGATGTGAAATTTTTAGGAAAATGTTTGGAGCATTTTTTTCCACTTTTCATGCAAGGAGATTTAAGATTTGCTTGACTATATGGTCCATGCATCATATATGTCTCAACTGCTACAAATAGTGTTAGATCTTGTTGTTCATTAGGGATCTAAAATCATTCTATCAATGTCTCTGGTAGATGTTGGCTTATCCTCTGGATGCATGACTAGAATGATATGAGCATAAGGAAGCCTACATTTTTGAAACCCAATTGTACAAACATCTATTTAGAAAACAATTAAAATAGTTAACACAGTAAAAAAAAAAAAGCAATTTAACAATATTGACAGAGAGTTGTAGCAAACATTTCTTGGATGGAACAATCTCAAAGCAATAATTATAGGGGCTTTAAAGAAACTTCTAGCATTTGTAGGAATGAGCTAAATTGATGGACCTCATTTTAGGTAAGATATCGGTCATCGAGATAAACCACGAAAACAAAATTTGGATTAAAGCCTTCAAGTTATATCCTTGTTTTCATACATGAAATCAATTATAGGATCCAAAACAAAAAAGAACTATAGAAAGAAGAAATCAATTATTAACACTACTCAGTGAGATATGTAGATGAACATAAGTATAGAAATATATACATCTTTTCCTTAGCAACTAAAAATAAAAAAGAAGAAGATAAATACATAAAGATGTAGGGAAAATAGTTGAAACATTGAGTATGATGCATATATTAAAAATATCATATTGAAGAGTAATTGAACAAAAACATAGATAAATTAAATACGTGAAATAATTTCCATGGAAAGGAAAAAAACTAATGAAAAAGACAACTAAACTTTAAGCTATTATAAAAGGTTTATTGAAAACATGTATTGACATAATCATATAGAATGGAAATTAAAGGAGGACAAACTAGAATTGCTATTCACATCCAATAACTCTTCCAAAAATGTGTACTTTCCTTAAATCTCTTAGAAGTTTGTCCAATTTTAAAACCATGCAAAGAATGTCAGGACACTCCTCATGTATGAGGACTCTTTTTTTGACAAATCTTATCATCTCTAGCCTTGTCGGATTGCAAGGTATAGTTATGAAAAGACTTGGATAACCTGCCCAATGACAAATCCCAAATGCATCTTTGCAATTCTCTTACATATATCTTCGCCTTCTATAATGAAGATGGCAGAATAATTCATTTACCCATCACAGAAGCTTCTTTCTTGCTTTGAACTAAAGCATCATTAACACCTTTTTACAAATTAGCTCTTAATTGTGGGTGATAAAACTCGATAAAATTCAAGTGCTCTGCTTTGATCATAGTGAAATCATCTACTATGAATTTTTGAAATAACTTTTGAGAATGAAATAGAATCTGAGACTTTTCTTCTTTGTATTAATGTCTAAAGGAAAAAAATCCCTCATGCTAACATTTTTGTATTTATCCTGGAATGAAAGTTCTTTTGTTTAACTCTCGTTTTAAATTGTTTCCAGGTAATTTGAAGTCAAGATGGTGTGGACCATATTAAGTGGTCTAAGTTTCATCAAGAGGGGGCTTTTAGTCACTCATTATGTTGGGAGGGCAAAATTTTTGGTTTTTTCATGCTGTCAAAGAGTTTAATAATGGTTTTTCCCTTTGTCAAATATACTTAATCTGTACTCTCCCTGTATTTGGTGCTTGCTTGACATGTGTCTGAACCAAAAAAATATTTTTTTAATATGTACCAACACATATCAATGCGTGTTGGATACTTGTATTATGACATCAATCAACACACTTACATAAGTGTATCCGTCCTTTTATAATTGGAAACACTGTTATGCCACATTACATAGTATACATACTGTCTAACTTGAAGCTCTTATGCTTCACCAAATGGAAAGTTTATATATGATAAGGAGGGGTACTAAAGGAAAGGTATAACTTTCAATGTATTAGGAATAAATTCTAGCTTCCTATTTGACTCTGAAGAGAAAGAGCAACAAGATAATATTCATTATCCATTATTTCTTCTCGTTTGGATCCTCCTTCCTCAAATACTCCATCTAATCAAGACTAACTAACCAGCAATAGTTCTCTGATTTGCAATAGCAACCCAGTATGCTAATTTCTAAGCCTTTCACACAAAATTATCTTCGGCTTTATGCAAAGTTCTCGATAGCTTTATTATTTTTTGAATATTTGGAAAAGTGTCTAGGAAAGGAAAGGTTGAATAACTTAAATGACATTTTGTAACCAGGGCTAGCCTTTCTTCTCATCACCTTACAAATTGTTGGTAAGATTGAGATTACATCAAAATGACAAGCTCTTTAGTACTTGACATTTTGAACATGATGGACCAAGACTTCATTTTTTCCACGGTTATTGATTGTGGCAGTGGAAACTCACCATGTTGTAAATTGAAGAATAAATATATTGGGGACAAATGTAAAAATTAAAAGATTAAGAAGAACAAAGTAATGGGAGGTAAAGATCAGAATAGGTTTTTGCAATTTCCGCAAATATATAAGATGCGGTAGTGAATGACTTTAAAATCCCATTAACCTTAGTGGATTCCGTTATTAAAACTCAAAAAATTTATATATATTTGCTTCTTCTTCTTTTTTTTTTTTTAAGGAATGGATACCAGATATGAAGGATCAATGCTTGGCTTTCAAATCTTTTGAGTCACATCTTGAATCTCTAGCTGCTAAAATTATTGAGGCATATTATGTCCAAGAACTCTTTTACTATTACATATGGTCAAAATACTAAATAGAGCAGCCCTCATCCAAGTACTATTAGTTAGACATTTAAGTCAAATCTTTTTGTTTATAATGTTGGTGGCAATTTGCACCAATATCATCACTTCATATTTGACAAGAATCATACAAGTTTGCTAAGTCATACAAGTTTGTTAACTTGGAGCCCTATTCAAAAATAATAATAAGTATTTTGGTATACCATTATCTTAATTTTAGTATTTTAAATAATACTAGGCATCTAAAATATTTGTATTTGATATAATATTATCTAATATACCTTATGTCATCTAAGATATCAATGTGTGATGGGATGACATGGTTTTAAAAACTAAGAAGATTTCATATCACTCATTTTAACTTTGATAACTTTTATAAAATGTTAATTATATTTTTTATTTTTTAATTATCATATTAAACATAAGAATCTTAAATATCTTAATATCTTTTATCTTAATATCTTATAATATAATATATTCAAAGATATAAGAAAATGTCAGATAACCCTATACTAAACCGCGGCTAAGTGCTTACAAGACGTTTATCGCATCTACAACGTTTTTTCCTATAAGCAGGTAGTCTTTTCTATATTCTTTCTTTCTCAAGAAATTAGTGTAACTTGCATAATGATTGGAATGTGGAAGGTTGTCTTTTAATGTTGTTTGAAGGAAGAAAGAGTTTATTGGACGTAGCAGCAGTTTAATGCATGAAATTTTTGAAGAATGTGCATTAAAAAGCTGACCCATTAGTTAAAAAAATCTTAGAAAGATTTCATCTATAAAAAAAAGGTAGGACAATTTAATTATGAAGACATAAATATACATCTTAGATCTGAATCTCAACGAGTTTTATCTTTCATATGTATACGTATGCATTCATAATTAATTTAATCTAAAAAAATTAATAGTCCAAATTTACCTAAACAAATTTTCACCAAAACTTTCATTTTGATTGGCACTTTCTTATTTGCTTAAAGGAAGATGTCAGCCTCAGTTTCTGACTTTTAACATTTTGAATTACTGTGGTATTATGATAACAAAATATTTTATTTTCTCTTTTGGCCTTAAAGAATATGTCTATTAACATTGCAAATTTTGACAAAATCAAATCATTACTATTTTTAACAATTTTTTTATATGATGATTGTTAAGGTTCAACGAATGCTAAAATCGAACGAGTTAACAAAGATAACTTGTACTTTTGAGCTAACATGATATGGGGTATGTCTTTGTAAGAGTATTAAATATAGATTTTTGTACAATTTGTACATTTTATTAGTAATATTTTTTATTAAAAACTATTGTAATTGGTATAAAAAATTAACGAAATTTCTTAAAGAATTACTCAGGGAGTATATAAATTGCATGAAATCAATATTAGAAAAAAAAATTTGTATTTTTCCAATCACATCTTTAATTGTCATTGTAATGTTCCTCTAATTTATTAATTGTAACATTTTGTATACTCAATTATCATAATTTAATCAAATTGTATGCTCAGCGATAATAATTTAATAAAATTACAACCTCATCGTTTAATTAGGTGTTAAATTTAATAATTTTATTTAGACTTAATTATACTTTTGGTTCACTTATTATTTTATACATGTTAAATTAAGCGATGAATTATTAAAACAAAAACTACGTAGAACCATTAATCGAATGATAAAAAATTAAAAAAATTACTTACAAGCCTAATTAATATTACTCAATTAAAAAAGTAAATTGTGTGTATAATAAAAAATTTTCAACAGAATAGTTTTGTTTTTTTCTCACTCATTGATTGCTTTGTAGTTAGAGAATTTTTTTTGTTATTATACAACTTTCACTTCTTGAATCTAGCCAAAAATCCAATAGGACATAAATCCAAAAATAAAAAATAATTAATGAAAAATATAAACAATTCAGAAAAGAAAAAAATGAATATGGGCTTAAAGGAGGACAAGAGGAGCCTTATATAAGGTAGAAAGATGGAATGAGACTGAGTAGAAAATGTGATGTAAAAATTATTATTAGTTTATATATAAAATAATTAGTATATGTGTAAAATAATTATGATAGGTAAGATAATTAACGGTCACATCATAAAAATTAAATGGAGGTTAGATTGAGTGATCAAATTAAAACTTTAAAAAAATATATATGAGAATAACATTGTTCCAATTGAAACTTTTTAATAATAGGGTGACAAAAGTATTAAATATAACAAAACTTATTAAATTTAACTCAATCAAGCGATAAGTTTAATTTGATTTAATTATGATAGTCAAGTATATAATATACTATAATTAATAAATTAAAATGAGTATTATAATGACAAATAAAGGCAAATTCGGAGTGAAGTAAATGGTGGGGATTATATGCCCAACCCCTATTATCCGCAAGGTTAACTTTTGTCCCAAATAGACTGAATAAGGCACAACGCAAGGTTTGGCCTACAATTTTTCAAGAAAATCCTAATTATCCACAACAAAATATTAACTTTGCATATTAATTATTGTTATTATTATTATTAAAATGAACTTGAGTTCATGACCTATTCCACAGGTTAAATAAAGACCTCACATATGAGGTTAACAGACATATTGGCAAGTGCACGAGTTAATACCAGCGTTGTTGATACAAAACCCTATTCCTTGTTTGAATTTGCTAGCACATTTAGAATTGCAGCAGCTATCATTGCATTGTGTGCTGCAAAGCCCAAGCCCACCAGTACATTTCCTTTTGGGCCCGCCTGGGCTTGGGGAAGACCCACAGCTAAAATTGCAGGTGCACAAGTTCAAGTTACAAGATCCTTGGCCGTTTGGATGCTGGGCCTTACACCTCTGATCACAACTGCCCACACCACCACACTGACCCAAAGCTTGTGAGCATGCATTTGTTCCCTCCACTATTTGAACTATGCTTCCAACTGCAAAATCACGAAGAAGCCATTAGTTACTTAAAATTGTATCTTGGGAGAGATTGTATTTTCACTTTCACACCTCGTTGCACACCTACCTCTTTATTATTGATTTACTATAGAATAATATTTGTTTTAAGTTAATTTTGTAATAAAATATTGCATGTGAAAGGAAGTATAATAATAATATGAATTTGATAAACCAAAAATAACATTAGTCAAGTGAAAGAGACCGAAAAAGAAAGGAGAAAAAAGGAAGGAAGAAGGATTAAATAATGATTTTGACTTTCCCTAACTTGATGTTTAAATTAAGAAGGGAAATTAAGTAAGAGAAAACTGAATAATTATTAAGTTAATTTTAAATTTTTTTATTAAAATAATTAATTGTAATGATTTAATTTCTTAACATTAAACTTTTAAAAACTAGAAGGTTAATTAAAAATTCTTCATTCTCCTCCACTTATTATCAAAATTTTGAAACAAGGAAAATGCTTTAAATAAAACTTTTTCTTCCCCTCCTTTCTTCACTATCCTCAACTCAAATATATCCTAAAAGGATGGTAAAAAATTGTCACTTTTTTTCATATATAAAAGAAAATGAGCAAAAATTATTGTGGTTAGCATAACAAAGTGAAACAAGAAGAGCCTCACCTGCTGCAACTAGAACTAGGAAGACAAAGAGATGGGAAGAATTAGAGAAGGTATTAGCCATTTAGATGGAATTCCCCTGCTAAATTGTTATGGCTTGGGTTGTGATTGAGACTAGTTGTTAGTGATGGGCTATTTATACTTCTATCATAGTTTTGTGGATTGAATAAAGGTTAGTGCTTCTGGATTTGAGAAATCTCTAATGAGGGATTCTTATTTATGAAGTGGTTTTGGATTTGAGATATCTCTAATGAAGGATTCTCATTTATGATGATTACATACCTGGATTGTTTTAGAAAGCTTTTATTTCATTTTTAGTGTCTTTTTTCTTTATCTCTCTTTTATGATCCTTTGTTAAACCTAAATTTATGGCTTACATATTCTTTACAACTTATCCGTAGTAAAAAAGAGGATTCAAACATTTAAGAGAGAATTATTGTTTGATGTCCACCAAATTCTTACACTTGCCCCATGGACACCATAAAAATGCCAAGGTACCCTGTTCTTTTTTTTCATTATAGAAAATAATTATTTATTTATAGAAAATGATTATTTAGTTATAAAAAAATACAATAATTATATTTAAAAAAAGTGATTATTCAGTACATAATGATAAGAAAAAAAAAGAGAAAAAATAATAAAAACTCATAAAACGTCGTATAGAAATTTGGTGCCACTAATTATATCAAATTCAAACCCAAAATTGGCATTTTAAAAGACAAGTTTATTTATATGCAATTTCTTTATATTATAAATATAAGGTTAAGAGGGATTAAATTGTTTAAACTTTGTTAGTTCAAATATGGTTAAGCACCCAAGAAGAATGGGTTGAATTGAGTGCTATAAGTTTGAAAACTTTTTTGAGTAGGTAGAAAATTTTTCTTAAATGAGTAACCAGAAAACTTGTTGCTCCTTTTCAATGACTTATGCAGATAGATTTTAACTGAAATTTTTAAACACTTGGATACGTAAAAGATCAAACTGCTTAGTAAAAATAATCTTTTGGATGATAAGTTTAAAGATAAAGTTCACCAAATAATGATTTGAGTAAGTGTAAAAAGATTGAACTTAATGTGAAGAATACTTTGAGCAACCATATCAGAAAAATTGTGAGCAAGTAAAAAATAAATGAGATATGAGAGCAAAAGAAAATCACATTAGAATATGTAATTGTTCAAATCCAACAAATGTCAAATCCTACGACCACTCTCCAAACACGCAAAGATATTTTCACTATAAGTGTAATAACAAATTATAGGAACGAGCTTGTCACAATCTTTACAACTAACACCTTGGTTAACCTACTTCCCATTGAGTTTTTTCTAAAAACCTAGCCAAACTCAATCAGTGGCTCAAGCACTCACAATGTTTTACTACCACCTTGGACAACCTCATAACCACTATGTTTTTCCACTTATATGCTCCCAAATGAGTATCAAAATAAATTCATTGCAAAAAAATGTCATCGTTATTGAGTAAAGTAGTAAGCAAGGATCATTTCTACAAAGAATTTTTCTTAATTAATTATGTTATTGATTCAAACACACTAAATTAATTAACAAAATAAATTAAACTAATAAGAAATTATGGGGGGTTTGGAATTAAATTAAAATGTAAACTAATTAAAATAAAATCATAAGAGAAAATTATAAATTGCAAAATCAGGAATTGAAAATTTGAAATAGGATGAGAAACATGATTAAGGAATCATTCTCCGCCTCTAGACATGAATATACAAAATAATTGGAATTTATCTTTTACTTTCTTTTAAAGCCAACAACCTTAAGATAATTACAAACTCGACTATCTCGACTTTCCTTACTGTGTCACTAAACAAAACAAGCTCTTCACTTAGTTCCCTTTTAATTAAATAACCTAAAACAATATCTCTAAATTTAATTTAATGAAAGTAATCAATCAAGGAATATAGGTTGATCCAAGAAACAAACGCATAAGTATGGTTCATTTATCTTTTGTGATACTCTTCATGCAATCTTCTAAAAATATCTCATAATCATTTATCACAACTGCTACTTGTGAATATAAAATTTTGACAATTACATATCAAAATCCTAACCTAGCAATTAGATAACTATTAAACACATTTAATTGAGCACTTAAACAAACAAAATAACAATCTTTATTAAGAGTAAAATAGAAAAATATCAACAATGTCAATTGACAGATGAAAGATAAATCCCTAAGATTTAACTCAAATCATGCTAGGGCTTTGAAATCACCCTTAATCAAAGCGAAAATTATCTACACATGTTCAATAAATTCAACAACAATTCCATCAAAAAAAAAAGGAAAAGAAAGCTTAGTGGTTGAAGAATTACAAAGGTAGCCTGTCCTTCCTCTAACTCTTTATCTTCTTTCTCTTGCTCACTCATGGCTGTTTCCACACAAAAACTACTCACACACAAGAATTCCTAGCTAATTTGCAATAGCCCATAGTTCCTCACGTCCCAATAGTTCGAGTATGCCCAAAACTATAGTTGTTCATCCTCAATATCTCCCCTAAAAAATGTAGCTCGTCCCAATATATACTGCAGAATAAAAGAATCCTCTCACTCTTGGTTGTTTCCTACTTTAAACCTGAACATGTTGCACTTTAATTTTAGCTGCATGTCGTCATTTTTGTCCATTCTAGGAGTTTATTATGCTATTGCGTTTTGCATAAGCCTTCCAGCGTTCATTTCAAGCAAGTATATGTTTTACTTCCTCTGGTCTGCTGTGTTTTTCTCCCAAGGATGCTCCTATGACATTGTTTGATGCTTCAAGAGTCCAACCGAGTGTCCCTTTTATTTTCCTTCCAGCTGATGTGCTAATTCTCAAAAGCATCCCACCTATTTCACCCGAGCGTCTTCCTAGCAGCTAGTATATGATACGATCCTATGCACAGTACCCTCACGCACAGTAGCTCCCCCACCCTTTAGTCTATGTCAGTTGCTTGTAGTAGATAGTGTTTCCCTGTTGTAGCAGTTAGCTACATTAAAAGTGAATCCCTGTTGCTTATCTTCTTAGATTGTGTTAACCTTAAATTGTGCATTATGTTATGGCAGTCATATCGTGTAGTTCTACTATATGTATCTCGGTGGATGCTATGAAAAGTTATGCAAGAAGATATTCATTCAAACCTCTCTTGTTCTTCTAATTCTCTTTGAATTATCTCTTCTTCCCTCATTCTCCAAATCTTGAATGTATCAATGGTATCAGAGTCGATTCTGACCATGGACAGCGATGAGTTAAACGTTGAATTCCGGAAAGAAGTTTATGAGACCCTAGCCAGACACGAATTCAGCTTCAATCGCATCAATGCCACCTTACAAATGGTGTTGACTATGCTTGAAGCCCTGCAAGCTTCAGGCCCTTTGCACCCAAGCCCATTCTCTACTGGTTCTAGTTCAAGTTTGAGCTCACCGACATTGTTTGTGGCTTCCCCAAACTTTTCCTTATCCAATGCTTTAGCACTTGTAAAGCCCTCTAAATCCACTACTACAACTTATGTAGCTCCTTCACTAACTTCATCTTCTTCTAGCTCTTCGAGCTTCTTATTGGAACTCCAACTCCCTCGGCTACTCAATTTTCTTTTGGGTTTGGCTATATACCCTCAAGAACTACAATTTCTAGCTCTACCTACCCCGACAAAGCCCAAAAGCTATTAAAGCATGCAACTCTTACTTCCAAAGTGTTTGCACCTGAAGGGAAGAAGAACTCCAAAGCTAGTTTCAAAAGAAATGACCAGATCAGTACAAGGATAGTTTGTACAGTTGGTCATTTAACCAACACCCAAGAAATGAATTGGAAGCTAGCTAAAGTTAGGATGAATGTTGCCTGCCTCAATATGTCTCATGGAGACCCTACTTCTCATCAGAAAGTCATGGCTTCCTGCCCGCTAGTGGTTTCCAAACACCACCGCCCTGCCAATGAGAACAATTCATTATGCAGTACTCCTCCTTGTTATGCTATTTACTTGTGTGGTTTAGTGTTTAAAGACCTATGGGATCCAGGGGGTTGCCCGAAGTTCATCCTTGCGGACAAGGATTTTGAAGGGGCAGAGGAATGATATGATCCTATGCACAGTACCCTCATGCACAATAGTGTCCCTACCCCTTAGTCTATGTCAGTTGCTTACAGTAAATAAAGTTTCCCTATTGTAGCAGTTAGCTGCATTAAAGGTGAATCCCTGTTACTTATCTTCTTAGATTGTGTTAACCTAAATTGTACATTATGTTATGGCGATCATATCGTGTAGTTCTACTATATGTATCTCGGTGGATGCTATGAGAAGTTATGCAAGAAGATATTCACTCAAACCTCTCCTATTCTTCTAATTCTCTCTGAATTCTCTCTTCTTCCCTCATTCTCCAAATTCTGAACGTATCAGTATATTGCCCAATGTCTGATTCTCCCAATTACATAATTATATATTGCTTCCTTCTTAACTAATATACACGACGCCGTTCAAAGGGTATATGATGGTAGTGTGCTTCCCTGTTGCTTTTTATTTCAGCTGCTGCCTTTTGCTTAAAATAAGCAAATTAGTGGCTTTTCTTCCATTTTATTCCTTTGCTTCTAAAATTCCTACAAAACACAAAAGAGTATTAAATACTCAAAATTATTAAGCAACTAACAAATAAACATAAAGAAATTTAAATAGAAAATATGTAAAATATCCACTCAAGAACCTAGCAAAACTCTAACACAAGCTCAGGCAATCACAACTTTTTACTACCTCACTAGGCAACCTCTCAAGCACTAGATTTTTCACATAGGTAACCTAGCAAACCTTATAAAGGATTTTGGATCATTACAAGTAGGCTCAAACTCCCCTTAAGAAATAAAAGAATATTTTTTGACTTTATGTTATAGAATCTAAAAGAATTTTAAAAATAATTTAAAAGAATCTTTTATAGAATCTAAAAGAATCTTTTTTATCTTAAGAAATAATTTAAAAGAATCTAAAAGAATTTTAAAAAGTAAAAAAACAATAAAAAACTTTTTTTATTTTTACTTTTTTTATTTATTTTCAAATACTTCTGTTATAGAATCTTTTTTATTTTTTTTAAATTTTTATTAGATTCTTTTAAATTATTTCTTAAGATAAAAATAGTAAAAAAGTCAAAAATCAAAAGCCCTCATGAGTGGATAGTAATCACCTCTTTATCAAAGAAAGACCACATCAAAAAGTGAGCAAAACAATTTTTGACAAACACAAGACAACATTAAAACTGACTACTATAAGCAAAACATAGTAAAACATTAAAACATATCTATACGGTGATTAAAACCAACTTGAATCAAAAATTAACTAGACTCACAACTAAAACAAAAATATATTACAGATTTCATTCAAGACATGTTAAAACAACCAGATTATTACAAGTTTAATAGACAAAGGGGAATAACTAAGAAATGGGTAACTTACCTTCCTAAAGATAATAACAAATCCCAACCTTTGTAACTGCTACTGAATGTTCCCAACGTGTGCTCTTTCACTCAAATAGTGACCTGTCTTCGAAGAACAATCCCCATAGTGAGCTTCTTGTTCAAACTCATCCCTTTCTCTTCTGAAAATTTCTCTCCTTTTGTTAAAACTTCTTCTTTTCTTTTATGAATTTTCTCTTGCTCGTCCCTTTTTCTTTCCAAAGATCCTTTTTACCTCTTTCTTTCTAGAATTTTTCTCTTTTCCATCTTCTCTCTTCTTCGGATTCTCCCTTTTTGTAGCTAGAAAATCAAACCCAAATACCATAATATGCTTCCTTTTCACCCGAATAAATCCCTTCTTCTTATCTTCTGGTTGTACAGTGACCGCAAGCTAGAAGTTGAAGGAAGAGAAAGATGCCCTTCGAAGTCAACAAAAATGGCATGGGTTGAGGCTCAATGAAGATCAAATCCCTAAAGAAATCTAGTGAATTGAAGGTGAGATCAAAGAGGAATAAAAAGGTACACATGGCCTGGTGAGCTGGCTTCTGGATGAACTTTAAAGAAAGAAGACTCCAAAAGTGACGAGATATGACCAAGAAGCTTGGAATGGGGAAGAAGGACCCTCGGCTAAGATAACAGATGAATGGGGAAGAAGAGATATTTTATTATGATGTCGAGTCAGGTCAAGCTAAATAGAATGGGTTGGATGGCTTGGGCTTACACTTACGCTAAAACTGAAGAGGTGGGGAGATTAGGCTGCAAGAGTGGAACTAGCATGTCAGGTTAAGGGGCTGAGTTGGTTTGCTGAAATGTGGATGGCCAAAAATTGAGTTAGGCCCAAGGTGATGGGGTTGGTTGGTGGCTTGATATTGGGCTTTCTTTCTTTAACTTTAATTTTCCTTCTTCCATTGCATTTCATTTTCATTCATTCTTTTTCCCCCTTTTTTTTTTGTAATGAAAATGAAAGTTCATATTTTTGTGATTTTAATTTATTATTATCTTTTTAATTTTTAATTTTTTTTCTATTTTCTTCCACATTTTATGCTTTCTTTGTCATTATTATCACTTTTCATAATTTTTTATATTTTCTATATTTTTCTATATCTTTACTATTTTTTTAATTTTTTAAAAATTATCTGGACAAAATCAGGTATTTACACCACTAGCGCTTTTTATGTCTATCCTACTTCTCCCAAAATCAGCATACGAGATACTACTAAGTTCAAAGCAGTTACTTCTAAGATACCAAAGCCCTAAATTTTGTATTCCTAACAAGTATCTAAATATCCTTTTAATAGCACTTAGGTGTGATTCTTTAGGATCAACTAGTACGATAGAACTATGCACACACAAAGAACAATATTAGGCCTACTTGCAGTTAAATAATGTAAGGAGCCAACCATACCTCGAAACATCTTTTGATCAACAGATTTACCTTGTTCATATTTATCTAATTTAGTTGAGCATCTCATAGGAGACTTGGCTGAGTTTGCTTTGTCCATGCCATATTTCTTAAGCAACTCCTTGGTGTATTTTGATTTATTGATGAAGTTCTTTCTTGAGATTGCTTTAATTAAGGACCAAGTGATGGGCAAATTTTAAATTCAAGCGCATGAATCACAAATAGTGTAACAATAAGTTTACCCCGAGGTCAATCTCTCAAAGAATTACAGTGGTCTAAATTCTTATTTATTTTCTTTAAAAATGCTAAATTTAACAAACGATAAAAACAAAATATAATAAAATCCTAAGTGAACAAACTAAAAGAAAAAAAAATAAAAGAAGACAAAATAAAATAAAGCAACCGAAATAAAATCCTAAACTCTCTAACCAAATTATTACGACTGCTCAAAATAATTAAACTCACTAAACTAGAAGAATGCAAAATAATAACTGAAACCGAATTAAATTCTATGGAACGTAATAAGGGTTTATTTAACTGACCAATCCTGTATTGAAATATTAGGTGAATCAAACAAAAATTTCTAAGTTGAGATTATTGGTTTTTTCCACTAAGGCTAGAGAACTCATATAATCACGATTAGCTCTCACTTACAATTAACTAATTAATTTCTTTCATCTAAAAAATTATTTAGTTAATTGGATTTAGCACAAGAAAAATACACAATCATCTAAATTAAATCAACCCAATGAATTTTAATTTAAACTCTTGTCTTGTTCAATAGAGCTCAATTAAGTGTTAATAATGTGTCTAACACCTAATTCTCAAATATTCACTTTAATAACAAATAATATATGGTGAATCCACAATTTATAATCAAAGAGTAATATGAACAATAAATAAGAAATAATCCAAATCTTGCATTAAAAACAATCCACCAAAATATTCAATACCTTCATGGCAACTAAACTAAATACCCACAATATATTTAACCTATCATAATTAAATTTCAACCAACAAACTTAATTACAAAAATCCCAAACATAATAAATAACAAAACTAAAATAAAGGAATAAAAATAATGATGGAACAAAACTGAAATAAAAATGAAGACAAAAGAAATAAAAATGTACAAGAGAGAAATCCTCCCCCTCATTGAACAACGTCTGTGATTTGGTGTTGGTAGCTGCTGGAAATGGATGACAATGGTGGTGGAGCATCATCATGGTGGCTAGCAATGATCATGCCAGTGTCAAAGTGGGATGACGGTTGCTTGAGTGGCTGTAGGAATGAAGAATCAGCAAAGGGTAGAGAATAGATGGAAAAGAGAGAGGTGCAATGGAGATGCTTGGAAATAAAGGTCTAGAGTTTCATTTTTCCGATGGTGAATGGCCCCTTTTCGTGAACTTAGGGCTTTAATAAGCCTCCCAAAATGCACCATTTTGATTTTGAATTTTTTTTATATAAATGAGATATTTCAAGGCTTGAGCATTCCTACAAATAACACAAAAGAAAACTCAAAGTAGTATTAATTCTAAAATGAAATGAATAAAAAGAATAAAAAGCATAGAAAAATATTATGACAAATATTGATTTATCAAACTCCCTCAAACCTAGATTTTGCTAGTCCTAAACAAAAATAGAAAGAAAGAGAAAAATTTTAAAAAGAAAGCTTGAAAAACTTTCGGGCCTTAATTCTCAGTGCAGCAAATAATTAAATATTTTATATACAATTACATTTAAAATCCCAACACAACAGAGTTTATCATTAAAATCAAATGCATATAAACATTCATATTCCAATACTCAAAATTTATCCACATTGATTTCCCCCAAACCTGATGCCAAAAATCTCAATTCGCTTCAACTCTAACTCTCGTGGATTCACTCATTAAGCACACTGATTCTAGGTTTCAAATCACTCATCAAGCATATGTGAATAAAAGTTACGTAAATAACAAATATAAATTCACATATGAATATAGACATTGTCCATAACTGCTCAGATGTTCATCAAATAGATCTCATGAAAGGAATCAAATATCAGGATTATAAAGATATCACATTGCCTATATCATTATTTTAATCAAACTCCTCAAGAAAGAAATATTAAGCATGTACCTAGGGATGGATAAAAATTTGACTTCATGGGATTGCCAAAGGATGATACCACAGTTCTTCTCTTTTCAATTTTTGCACTAGAAACTTTCACATTCTTGAAAGAATTTGCAATCGCTTCTATCTATCTTTCTTCTTTTCTTTTCTCTCTTTTCTTTTTTCTTTTTTGTTTCATACTTTGAACAGACCCAAAGATGATTTTTCTCTAGAGAATTTGGCAATAATTCCATATAAAGTTTTTTAGCACAAGAAGTCAATTAAAGGTTTTGTATTGAATGTTAGGATTTTAATTCTCACAAAAAAATGCTTAAGGCCCAGAGAACTCACAAGGTAGCCCTTTGATTCTCAATCATCAAATTCAAGTTCATCTTAGTTTCAACATCAAGAGCACAATTTATGAAATATGAATATGCATCAATCCTCACAACAAGCTTTGAAAGTGTTAAAGAAAATAACACAATGTATAAAAGACTTAATTATTCACCAAAAAGTGAATTAAGGCATAATTTATTTTTTTCAAAAAAAATTATTTGCACCCTCAAACCTAAACTAAACATTGTCCTTAATGTGTGAAATAAATCATGTGTTTGGAAAAGAGCTTAGAAGGGAACAATTATGTGAGAAACTAAAAAAATGCAAATAAAAAGGAAAACAAAAGAAACTACCAATTATGGGTGGGTTACTTTCCTACCAAGCGCTTTCTTTAACGTCTTAGCACTACACAGCTTGTTCTTGGCTAAGGAAGGTTATGCACATCAGTGCACTCAACATTCTCTATTTCTTGGACTTCTTCCAAATAAGGTTCCACATGATACCCATTCACCTTGAATGTCTCTTAAGTCCTTGGATTAAACAGCTCTACTGCTCTATGGGAAAAAAACTTAGACTACTGAGAATGGTCCACACCATCTAGACTTCAATTTGCCTAGAAACAATTTAAAACGAGAGTTAAACAAAAGAATATCCATTCTAGGAGAAAGAGATTCACGAATTAGGCCTTTGTCATGATAACACTTAGTGCATTCTTTGTAGATCTTAGCATTCTCATATGCTTTATCCCGAATCTCTTCTAACTCACTAAGTTGAAGTAACTGCTTCTCTCTTGCTTTCTCCATATCCATGTTTAGTTTCTTAATGGCTCAATATGCCCTATGCTCAAGTTCAATAGGTAAGTGACACGCCTTTCCAAAAACCAATCTATAGGGGCTCGATCCTATGGTGGTTTTGTATACAGTGCGGTACACCTACAAAGCATTATTTAGCTTAAAAGCCTAATCCTTCCTCAAAGGTCACACTATTCTTTCCAAAATGCCCTTGATTTATCTATTACTAACCTCAACTTGCCCAGAATTTTACGGGTGATATGGAATTGCCACCTTATGAGTGATGTTATATTTTTTTAGTAATCTAGTAAAGAGTTTATTGCAAAAGTGCTTTCCTCCATCACTGATTATGGCCATGGGTGTCCTAGAGCTACTAAATATTACATCCTTCAAGAATTTTACAACACAATTAGCATCATTAGTTCAGGTGGGTATAGCCTTAACCCATTTGGACACATAATCAATAGCAACTGGTATGTACTCATAACCAAATGAAGCTGGAAAATGACCCATAAAATTAATTTCCCAAATATCAAAGAGCTCAACAACAAGAATATTTGTCAAAATGCATCTCATTCCTCTTGCTAATACTACCATTCCTTTGACATTTATCATAATGTATGCCAAAGTTATGAGCATCTTTAAAGAGAGTTGGCCAATAAAAATCATATTGCAATACTTTAAGGGTTGTTTTCTTACCACCAAAATGACCCCCACACTGAACTCATGGCAAAAGGCAAAAACACTCTGCTGCTCATCCTTCGGCACACATCTACTGTTCATTTGATCTTGACAAAGTTTGAACAAACAAGGCTCATCTTAAAAGTAGTGTCTGCAAGAAAAAAAGAATCTCTTCTTTTCCTAAAAATGGAGGTTAGACCGTAATACACCATAAGCAAGATAATTAACTATATCAGCATATTAAGGCTCTTACCTTATAGTAAACAATTGCTCATTAAGAAAATTTTCAACATTGGGATCCTCTTCTCTATGCTCATATGTGTCACAATCTGAAATTATCCTATAAATGTTATCAGCAACAAAATTCTCACTACATTTCTTATCCCTTATCTCTAGATCAAATTATTGCAAAAGCAAGACCCACCTAATTAGTATCGACTTAGCATTTGGCTTAATTAGTAAGTATCCCAATGCTGAATGATCTAAATGCACAATAACCTTAGATCCTACTTAATAAGATATAAATTTTTCTAATGCAAACATAACCCCTAGTCTCCTTTTTAAGTGTTTCCTCTACCTTCTAAACAATGATAGCAAATTCAAGCTCATCCTCTATCTCTTCCTGTAAATAAGTGTCATAAACAAGTGAGCCTAAACAAACAATGAAAGAACACTCATTATAAGTAGAAATAGGTAAATGTGGTAAAGAATCAAACACTTTGAATTGGATAGTCAATCCCAAGATTGTCATTATCAACTTCTCATTTTAGACATCAATGATTGTTTTGGTTGTTGCCATGAATGGCCTACCATGAAGAATTATTTGCTCCTTGTCTCTAGATGGAGTGCCTTCCATCTCCAAGACCACAAAGTCTACAAGCACTATAAGCTTCTCAACTGGCACCAAAATGTCTTCAACTATGCCCTTCAAATATTTAACTGACCTATTATTAAGTTGAAGGGATATAGCTGTGGGTTTAAGCTCCCCCAAACCTAGTTGAATGTATAACGAATATGACATTAAATTGATACTCACTTCTAAGTCAAGCATAGCTTTAGCAATCATCTTGTCTCCCATAGTGATGCTTATGTTGAAGCTTCTTGGATCCTTCAACTTAGGAGGCAAGTTTTGTTGAAGCACTACACTAGCAACTTCTCAAATTTTTTTTTTCGATCTCCTTGAAGAATTTTGCATATGAAGGAATATTCCTAATAACATCCAAAAAAAAAGGCAAGTTAACATTAACTTTAGAAAGCATGTGAAAAAGTTTAGAAAATTGTTTATCCTTTTTGTCTTCCCTTAAATGGTTTAGATAAAGGATTGAGGGTCTGTAGGGATCAATCACCTTATAGAGCAAAGGGAAAGGAATAGACTCCTTCTCTTTGCTGTTCTCAGCCCAGTCAGAAGATTGATGATCCTTGACTTGACTTTCTATGAGAATTTTGTGCTCCTTTTTTCTCCTAAATTAAAGTTCATGCATCTGGTAAAACATCATAACATTCATCATCAAAACCCTTATTAATAATTTTACCACTTCGAATGACTGTAATTACCTTCACCTGCTTAGATTGACTAGGCAACTTCCCCTTGTAATGGCTTTACAACTATTGCATAATTTGTCCAACTTGCATCTCTACCCTTTTCACTGAAGCCTCTAAGGAATCCAACCTTTGGTTGTGTCTCTCATGATTCTCTCTACTAACTTGAATAAAGGCACTCGAGTTTTCTTCTAATATGGGTTTCCTAGGCTAATAAGATGGTATGGGTTGGCCATGATATTGATTTTGCCCTAAGTTCCAAGTATAGCCTGGATTGTTGTTCGTCTTCCAAGAGATATTAAGATGATTTCTCCATCTAGGATTGTATGTATTGGCAAAAGGATCATTCCTCTTCCTTGATTGGTAGAACTCCATCAACTTGCTTGTGTCCACCACCTGTATAAGGATCAAAAGACGAAGAGCAAGTATTAACACCATGCCCAAATTTACCACAAACTTTTCATACCTCAAGATTAGGCATGTTCCTAGTAGTAAGGAGTTTGAGTTGCTTAGTCGATTCTGCCATTTGTAGGGTAATCCCATTGTTGGAGCTTAATTCATTCACCTTAATTCTTCTTTCTCTTACACTCTTTTATTGGGAGTTTACACCCAACATCTCATACAACTCATATGTTTTCTTTGCCATTTTATATCCCATCGCTCCACTAGCTACATTATCAATTGTATATTGAAACTGTAGTGTCAACCCATCATAAAAGAACTAGTTCTGGAGTTGAAGAGGATAATGATGGTGAAGGCACTAAATGATATTGATTTGGTCCTGAGTTCTGAGCATAGCCTAGATTATTGTTCATCTTCCAGGAGAAATTAAGATGATTTCTCCATCCAGGATTGTATGTATTGGCAAAAGGATTATTCATCTTCCTTGATTGGTAGAACTCCATCAAATTGACTTGTTTGTGTCCACCACCTGCATAAGGATCAAAAGACGAAGGGCAAGTATTAGCACCATGCCCAAAATCACCACAAACTTCACATACCTCAGGATTAGGCATGTTCCTAATAGTGTAGAGTTTGACTTGCTTAGTCAATTCTGCCATTTGTAGGGCAATCTCATTGTTGGAACTTAATTCATTCACCCCAACTCTTCTTTCTCTTACACTCTTTTGTTGGGAGTTTACATCCAACATCTCATACAGCTCATATGTTTCCTCTGTCATTTTCTCTCCTATAGCTCCACTAGCTGCATTATCAACTATATATTAACACTGTAGTGTCAACCCATCATAAAAGAGCTGGTTCTGGAGTTGAATAGGGTAATGATGGTGGAGGCACTAAATGAAAATCATTTTGAAGCTCTCTCATGCTTCATGAAATGGTTCTCCCTCCATTTGAATAAAAGAGGTAATCTTTGTCCTAAACTCAGTAGTCTTCTAAGGATAGTAGAATTTCTCCATGAATTTGTTGGACACCACTTCCCATGTAGTGAAAAAACCAGGTGGAAGGGTCATCAACCAATGTTTAGCCCTATCCTTCGATGTATAGGGAAAACACATCGTCTTGAATTGGTCCTCATTAAGTCCCTGTAAAGGAAAGGTTTGTACTGTTGCTTAAAAGTCCTTGATGAAATTCAAAAGGTCTTCATTAAGAATACCATAGAAGGAAGGCAGCATAAAGTAACGGATTTTTTTAAGCTCATCATTTCTTGCCACTTCTCCCAATTGGATACAAGATGTAGTATTGCCAATAATTGGCCTTGCATATTCCTTCATCATCCTTTGTCTCTCAACTGCTTCTAATCTTTTGCACTCCATGTTAACTATTTCTTGTTCTTCTATAGAATGTAACTTATTAGCTATAGTCAATTTCCTCAAATTCTCAGTAATCCTATGGATGTTGTATATTGAAAGCACAAGTTCTCTCTTTTAGGATATTCTACCTTGCATGCACCAAAAAGAAACAAGGAAATTAAGCTACCAAAAACAAAATAAAAATAAACATAAAATGAAAAACAAAACACTCAAAAATAATAAATTTAACACTAAAGAAAATATTAAAAATTTAAATGTCAATTCCTCGACAACGGTGCCAACAACTTGATGCGTAAATTTTAAATGCTCACAAGTGCATGAATCACAAATAGTATAACAATACATTTACCCTGAGGTCGATCTCTCAAGGAATTGTAGTGGTATAAATTTTTATTTATTTTCTTTAAAAATCCAAATTTTAAAAAATGATAAAAATAAAATAAAATCCTAAGTGAACAAAATAAAAGAAGACAAAATAAATTAAAATAACAAATAATAGATAGTCAATCCACAATTTATAATCAAAGAGTAATAGGAACAGTTAACAAGAAATAATCCCAAGCTTGCATTAAAAACAATCCACCAAAATATTCAATACCTTCCTGGCAGCTAAACTAAACACCCACAATATATTTTTCCTCTCATAATTAAATTTAAATCAATAAAATTAATTATAAAAATCCTAAGCATATTGTAAAATAACAAAACTAAAATAAAGGAATAAAAATAAAGATGAAATAGTGGGGAATGAAAACTGGAAATAAAGAAGAAATAAAAATGGAAGATACATCCTCCCCCTCGTTGGATAGCATATGCAAGTGGGCGTTAGTGGTTGCTGGCTATTGGTTGCTAGAAATGGATAACGATAATGGTGGAGCGTCATCATGGTCATATGGGATGATCATGCTAGCATAGAAGTGGGAAGACGATGGCTCGAGTGGCTATAAGTGTGAAGAACCAACAAAGGGGATGATTGGAATTAAGGGTCTAGAGCTCCCTTTTTCTAATGGTGAATGACCATTTTTAATGAACTTAGGGCTTCAATAAGCCTTCTCCAAAATGCACCTTTTTTATTTTGAATTTTTTTTTTTTTAGAAATGAGATATTTCAAGGCTTGAGAATTCTTACAAATAAAACAAAACAAAACTCAAAGTAGTCTAATTGTAAAATAAAGTACATAAAAAGAATAAAAAACATAACAAAATATTAGGACAAATATTGATTTATCACCAAGGTAAACTAACATTTTCTACATCATGCTCATCTAGAATTCACTTTTCATCATATTAGAAAATCCCTTGCAAACAGCTTATTACTAGTTCCAAAAATAATATTATCCACATATATTTGGACAATCAATACGTTATCCTTTGTGGATATAGTAATCAAGGTAGTGTCAATTGTTCCTCTAGTAAAATAATGGTTTATTAAAAAGCTACTTAATCTTTCATACCATGCCCTAAGTGCTTGTTTTAATCCATAAAGAGCTTTATTTAGTTTAAACACAAGATTAGGAAACTCTTCTTGCTCAAATCTAGGTGGTTGCTAACATATACTTCCTCATTTAAGAAACTATTTAGGAAGGCACTTTTGACATCCATTTGAAAGAGTTTAAAACCTTTAAAGCATGCAAATGCAAGTAGCATCCGAATAGATTATAATCTAGCAATATGTGCTAAAGTTTCATCATAATCAATATCTTCTTGCTAGTTATACCTTTGAGCAACCAACCTTACTTGTTTCTTACCACATTACTTGTTTCATCAAGTTTAGTTCTAAATACACATTTGATGCCAATGACTGTTTGATGTTCTGGTGCAGGTACAAGGGTCTAGACTTTGTTTCTTTCTAACTGATTAAGTTCTTCTTGCATGTATAGTATCCAAGATTCATCTTCAAGGGCTTCATTGATGTTTTTAGTCTTTATTTGAGACATAAAACCATGTGGTTCATGCTTCTATATGATGCTCTCATTCCTACACCATGTGCTTGATATCCAGTTATGAACTCCATTGGATATGCTAGAGTCTTTCTCCATTCTCTGGGTACTCTTTTAGAGGTTTCTACTTGCTCATCACATCTTGATTTTCATTATCTTGAGTAATTTTTGTTTGTTGTTCTCTATCCTCATTGCACTCTTTTAGAGGTTTCTGCTTGCTCATTATATCTTGATTTTCATTATCTTGAGTAATTTTTGTTTGTTGTTCTCTATCCTCATTATCTTGAGGGAGTTCTCCTTGAGTTTCAGGCTCATCATTTAGATTAAGATTATTTATTTTGAAAGAGATTCCTTCATTGTTTTCTTCGTCATCAGAAAAGGCTATCTTCTAGTTACTCAGGGAAGAGAGATCAGTTTCGTCAAAGACAACATGAATAGTTTCTTCAATAGTTAATGTTCTCTTGTTATAAAATCTGTAACCTTTACTTGATGTGGAGTATCCAAGAAATATTCCATCTTCAGTTTTAGCATCAAATTTACCTAAATTGTCTTTGTCATTAGTGAGAATGAAGCATTTGCATCCAAAAGTGTGAAAATAGATAACATTAGGTTTTCTTTCTTTCCATAACTCATAAGGTGTTTTCTTTAAGATGAGTTTTATTAAACACCTATTCAAGATATAACAAGCAGTGTTCAGAGCTTTAGCCTAAAACTTATGAGGAAGCTTATTATATCAAAGCATTGCTCTTGTCATATCAAGAAGAGTTCTATTTTTTCTTTCCATAACTCCATTTTGTTGTGGAGTTCTTGGAGTCAAAAAGTCGTGATCAATGCCAAGTTTTTCACAAATATTTTCAAAAGATTTGTTCTCAAATTCTCCTCCATGATCAATCTTATACTCTTGATAAGATCACCCTTTTCATTTTGAACTTTCTTGCAAAACTTTTCAAAGATATTAGAACTTTCGTCCTTATGAGCAAGAAAGAAAACCCAGGTAAATCTTGAGAAATCATCTACAATGACTAATCCATATCTTTTTCCACCCATGCTTTGGGTTCTTGTGGAACCAAATAAATCCATATGAAAAATATCTAAGGGTTTTGAAGTGGAAACATGATCTATGGTTTTAAAAGAAGATCTGGTTTGTTTTCCTTTTTGACAGGCTTCACAAACATGATTTTTCTCAAATGTTGTCTTGGGTAAACCAACAACTATATTTCTTTTTACAAGTTTAGAAATCAAATGCATGCTGGCATGACCAAGTATCTTCTGCCATAGCCAATTTTCATCAATAGTTGATGCAAGGCATTCAAATGATTTTAGAGAGATATCTTCTAAATGCACAACATACACATTTTCTTACCTTAGTCTCGAGAACAAAATGTTATCATCATGAGTGTCAAAAACAATGCACTATGATGACTCAAAGATTACCTTATGCTAAGCAAGTTATGCTTAAATCCATCAATAAGATAAACATTGTCAATTGTAGAGGAACAAATTATAGGAATTTTACCAATACCAATGGTTTTACCCTTCTTGTTGTCTCCAAATGTTACCACACCTCCTTCTTTTTTTTTTTTTTTTTTTTGAGGAAGCAGAATTTTGTGGCATCATCTGTCATGTGCTTTAAGCAACCACTATCAAGATATCATTTCTCCTTCTTGTATATCAACCTAGCACACTTGTAAGTAAATGTTCAACCAATCGTAGGTACCCAAATTGATTTACATCTTTGGGTGTTAATGATTACTCCTTCAGGTACTAAGGTACCTTTAGAAACACATACTTACTTTACTTTCTAATGAGAATTTCTTCTAATAGTACAGTTTCTTATAACACGACCAATTTTACCACAGTAATAACATGTTTTTCTATTCTTGGATTTTTCTTTGACTTTGTAGGAATAATTTCTTGGTTTTCTTCTAATTCCAGAAGAATAACTCTTTTGACATACGTAGGCATTAGATTAATAGAACCTTATACCAGTTTTATCAAAGGGGTTATTTTGCATGCTCAACAATGTATCAAGTTTTTCTTAACTAGAAGTGAATTTTGAAAGATCATTAGTTAAGGAATCTACTTTCTTTTTGAGAATTTCAGCTTATAGTTCCCCTTTTTCATTTCTAGGATATCTTTTTCTTTTATTATATTTTCTAACTTAGATGAGGTTGTGTGATAAGAGTCTTTTAGTGCAGTATATTTTATGCCTATCTTATTATAAGTTTTGAAAAGCACATTGAAAGCTTCTTGCAACTCATCAAATGAATAAGAGATGTCTATCATTTACCTCATCCTATAGTTGATCATTAGCCATAAGGCAAAGGTTGACAAGTTGCTCTTCTTCATCATATTCACTTTTAGATGAATTAGATGTTTCATCTTCACTGTATGTAGAATCAGCCATCATTGCTCTCTTTTTCCCTTTGTAATGTCTTTTCTTGAGGAATGGGCAGTCTATTTTGACATGACCAGGCTTTTTGCATTCATAGCATGTAATCTGGTCTTTTGTATTGTCTACTTTAGATGATGTCTTATTATTGTAGAATTTGTTCCTTTTATAGAATTTGTACATTTTTCTAGGGAGGAGAGCAATATCTTTTTATTTTCTTTCTTCAGTTGTTTCATCTTCAGCTGCTACTTTGAGAGTAATGCTTTTTGTCTATTCAAGCTTTCAAGTTTGTTCTGCATGTAGTTATTTTCTTTGGAAAGTAGATTGCCTCTCAGCTCCTTATAAGACATTTCATTCAAGTTGCTTCCTTCTTAGATAGCTGCTATTTTGGCCTGCCACAGCTTGGTAAGCACTCAAAGTAATTTCCTAACTAGCTCCTTGTTGGAGTAGGTTTTTCCTAAGGCATCCGTTTCATTGATAATGTTTGACAGCCTTTTGAACATTTCTTTTATCTTTTCATTGTCTCTTATCTTGAAAAGTTCATAATCATGAACCAGCATATTAATTTTGGTTTCTCATTCTTCTACAATTCCTTCATATGTTATTTGCAATTTCTCCTACATTTCTTTTTTTATTTTGCATTTAGATATCTTTATGTGTTCTTTAGCATTTATTGTACAATAGATGAGGTTGATTTCTCTAGTGGTTGTCTCTACCAACCTGATATCTCATTCATTCCACTCCTCTTCAAGTTTCTCCATAACAATGCCATATTCTGTTTTGGTAGGAGTGTATGGTCCATTCTCTATGACACACCAGACCTGTTATTTGAAGATCTTCATTCTTTCTTTTGAATAAGTATAATTATTTCCAAGAATGGTGGCCTAGTGGTAGAGTGTCCTTTTACCATGTTGCTTGAATTCATGTTGTTGTTAGGATCATTGCTCTAGACTATTAAACTTGTAAATAGAGACCAATGATCTTATACCAATTGTTAGTTCAAATATGGTAAAGCACCTAAGAAGGGGTGATTGAATTGGGTGCTTAAGTTTTAAAATTTTTTCTAGCAAGTAGAAAAATTTTCTTAGATAAGTAACCAAAAACTTGGTTCCTCCTTTTCAATGACTTATGCAGATAAATTTTAATTGAAAGATTTAAACACTTGGATATTGAAAAGATCAAACAACTTAGTAAAAAGAATCTTTTGGGTGATAAGCTTAAAGATAAAGTTCACCAAATAATGATTTGAGTAAGTGGAAAAAGATTGAACTAAATGTGAAGAATACTTTGAGCAACCAGATCAAAAAAAATGTAATCAAGTAAAAAATAAATGAGAGGTGAGAGCAAGGGAGAATCACACCAGGATATATAGTGGTTCATATCCAACAAATTCCATGTCCCGCGTTCACTCCCCAAGCACAAAATAAGAGAATTTTCATTACAAGGGTAATAATAAATTACAAGAACAAGCTTGTCACAGTCTTTTACAACGAACACCCTGGTTAACCTACTTCCCATTGAGTTTTTCCAAGAACCTAGCCAAACTCAATCACAGGCTAAAGCACTCACAGCATTTTACTACCACCTTGGCAAACTCATAACCACTAGGTTTTTCCACTTAAGAACCTTGTAAAACTCTAACACATGCTTAAGCAATCACAGCTTTTTACTACCTCATTGGGCAACTTCTCAACCACTAGATTTTTCACACATGTAACATAGCAAACCTTACAAAAGATTTTAGATAATTACAAGTAGGCTCAAACTCCCCTTAAGATAATATAACAGGTAAGGCTCATTGGAGATATGTTTTCAACAGGTTTTAGCACACAAATAAGTTTTATCCTATGTATATGTTCCCCCGTATATCTATATTTTACTTCGTTGAATGCTGCATATTTATACTCGTGATTGTGGAAAATTTTCTTCACTATCTGTTGAGTTCATGATTGCTTTGCAGCAAGCTCCACAACTAATTGTAGCCTTGATTTTACAACTCCATAGCTTCATGGTCGTTGGATTTCATTTTCTTTGAATACGGATGCTTTGTTTTTGAAACTCTATAGTTTATACGGTGCTTTTTTATCAATTTACAGAGCTTATCTTCTAGGTTTTGCAAGCTGCACAAGTAAGCTATTAAATGGCAGATAACTGTCGTCATTAGGTTACTTCTGAATATAATATAATATCTAATTTTGACTTTTTCAAAAATGCTTCTAAAATATGCTTGTGCTTTTGTAAACAAAACTTAGAGCTTTTCCTTTTTAGATTTTAGTCAGCACATTTTGTTTTAGATTTGTGTTTCATTAAAAAAAAAGCTACAATGCTCCAACATAAAATTTTAATTTTATTATTTAATTTTCATGTTGCTTTGCTTGCTCTTTTCTTATGCAATGCTACTTGCTCTTTTAAGAAATACTTCTAACTTATTCTTTTTTATTTGAAAACATAGATGTTTCATCAAAATTATTTTACTCATTATGTTTTCTCAACAAACTTGTTACTCATCTCATAAACATATTATCATTAAAAAGTATTGAGATGAGTGAGATGAATAGAAAAAATGACAAATAATTTAGATTAAGCGTTTATAAGGGTTTGAGAGGAATTTTGTTTAAGTAACATTACCCCAAATTTGTTTACTTGCCTGGAGAATGAATTATCAGCATCTGTTTTTTATGCAAAGAATCAGTACTTCATAAATAAAAAAAAGTAACGTAACTCAGTTCTGCTATACATCTCTACTATTTCAAATTAAAAATCCTCTGTGATTTTAAATCCTAATTTGTAGATGTGTCAGCCCTGAGAAAAGGCTAGCAAAAAGTACCAGGTATAAGTATTGAGGAACGAATATCTGAAAGATCAGTATCGTGTTGTATTTTCAACTAAACAAAATTCAAGTTTTACAAAAGATCAACCTCCATAAATTAAGCTATGATTTCCCCAAAATTTGTCATGGAATTAGAAATGTTGATAAACCAAAATGGAAAGAAGGATTAAGTCATCCATCGCCAAAGAAGCAGCAACGCTAACTCGTTAGCCTCCTGTCCAAATTAGGTCACCCTAACTGCTGTGCCAGTTTCCCTTGCACCCAAATCCCAATATTGGTGTCTAGCAGGCCATCAACCCTCAATAATGCTGCAATTTACAACTCTCTGTACGAGAAACCAAGATGGGACAAAGGGGCTGAAATCAACAACTGATTCGTCCAAAGAATTGAGTCAAAAATAGCTGGCTTAAGGTGTTGAATAATTGGAAGAAAAGATGCAAGAAATTATCCAGCATTTCAGGAGCAAATTTCCTAGCAAACAGGTAACAAGGCTTCTGAATCTCATTCCATAAACGAGACCATCTTTGCACTTCTTTTTATAGAATCACAAGTAAAGTTGTATTTTTAATTAGTGGTCACATGAGTGACACATGTATTTTTAATGAATAGTCACATAAGTAATAATATATCTTTAACGAGTAAGGACTTAATGAATCGAGACAACGCTACATAAGGTTTGGCCTACAATTTTTTTAAAAAAATCCTAATTATTCGCAACAAAATATTAACTTTGCATATTAATTATTATTATTAAAATGAACTTGAGTTCATGACCTATTGCACGTGTTAAATAACGACCTCACGTATGAGGTTAACAGACATAATTGCAAGTGCACGAGTTAGTAATGCCGTTGTTGATACAATACCCTCTTCCGTGATTGAGTTTTCAAGCACATTTGGAATTGCAGCAGCTACCATTGCATTGAGCGTTGCAAAACCCAATCCCACCACTGCAATTCCTCTTAGGGTCGCCCCGTGGGGAAGACCCACAGCTATAATAGCAGGTGCACAAATTCAAGTTACAGGATCCTCGGCCATTTGGATGCTGGGCCTTACACCTCTGATCGCAACTGCTCACACCACCACACTGACCCAAAGCTTGTGAGCATGCATTTGCTCCCTCCATTGTTTGAACTATGCTCCCAACTGTAAAATCACAAACAAGTCATTAGTTACTTAAAAGTATATCTTTAGAGAAATTGTATTTTCACACAATTAGTTTCACACCTTGTACACCCACCTCTTTACTATAGATTTACTTAAAATAATAATTATTTTAAGTTAATTTTGTAATAAAATATTACATGTAAAAGAAAGTATAATAATAATATGAATTTGGTAGAGGAAAATAACATTACTCATCTTTGAGAGTTGACAGTTAAGTGAAAGGGTCCAAAAAAGAAAGGAAAAGAAAAGGAAGGAAGGAGGGTTAAATAATGTTTTTGCCTTTCCCATGTTTAAATTAAGAAGGGAAATTAAGTAAGAGAAAACTGATTGATTATTAAGGAATTTTTAATTTTAATTTTATTAAAATAATTAATTGTAATAATTTAATTTCTTAACATTGAACTTTAAAAAAAATAGAAGGTTAATTAAAAATTCTTCATTCTCCTCCACTTATTATCAAAATTTTGAAACAAGGAAAATGCTTTAAATAAAACTTTTTCTTCCCCTCCTTTCTTCACTATCCTCAACTCAAATATATCCTAAAAGGATGGTAAAAAATTGTCACTTTTTTTCATATATAAAAGAAAATGAGCAAAAATTATTGTGGTTAGCATAACAAAGTGAAACAAGAAGAGCCTCACCTGCTGCAACTAGAACTAGGAAGACAAAGAGAAGGGAAGAATTAGAGAAGGTATTAGCCATTTAGATGGAATTCCTCTGCTAAATTGGTATGGCTTGGGTTGTGAGTGAGACTAGTTGTTAATGATGGGCTGTTTATACTTCTATCATAGTTTTGTGGATTGAATAAAGGTTAGTGCTTCTGGATTTGAGAAATCTCCAGTGAGATTCTTATTTATGAAGTGCTTTTGGATTTGAGATATCTCTAATGAAGGATTCTCATTTATGATGATACACACCTGGATTGTTTTAGAAAGCTTTTATTTCATTTTTACCGTCTTGTTTCTTTATCTCTCCTTTATGATCCTTTGTTAAACTTAAATCTCTGGCCTACATATTCTTTACCACTTATCCGTAATTAAAAGAGGATTCAAAATTTTGAGAGAATTATTGTTTAATGTGCATGAGGGCACCAAATTTCTACACATGCCCCACTGACATTTTATAGTATGGATCTCATGCAGTACTGTGTAGAATTCTGTTCTTTTTGAAGGGCTGGTTCAACGACCCAGAAAATGTTCATATTTTTATATGGTGTCAAGGGACACCATACTTTTATTTTTTAATTTTTTATAAAAAATAATTATCTGATTATAAAAATATTTATTTAGTTATAAAAAATACAATACCCATAAAACCTCATATAAAAGTTTGATGCCCCTAATTACCTCAAATTTCAAACCCAAAATTGGCATTTTAAAATACAAGGTTTATTTATATGTCAATTTCTTTGTATTATAAATACAAGGCTAAAAGGGATTAAATTGTTTAAACTTGGTTACTCATCTCAAACAATGCTCCTCACAAACCTCACAAACTCAATTTATATTATCATTAAAAAGTACTCAGATGAGTGAAATGAATAGAAAAAATGACAAATAATTTAAAGTGTTTATAAGGGGGTTTGTGAGGAATTTTGTACGAGTAACATTACTCCAAATTTGTTTACTTGCCTGGAGAATGAATTATTAGCATCTGTTTCTTATGCAAAGAATCAGTACTTCATAAATAAAAGTAACAAAACTCAAGTTCCGTTATATATCTCTAATACTATTTCAAATTACACATCCTCCGTGACTTTAAATCCCTCATTTGTAGATGTGTCAGCCCTGAGAAAAGGCTTGCATAAAAGTACCAGGTATAAGAATTGAGGAATGAATTTCTGAGAGAGCAGTATCGTGTTGTATTTTCAACTAAACAATTTGCAAGTTTTACAAAAGATCAACCACCATAAATTAAGCTATGATTTCCCCAAAATTTGTCATGGAATTAGAAACGTTGATAACCCAAAATGGAAGGAAAGATTAAGTCATCCATCGCCAAGGAAGCAGCAAGGCTAACTCGTTAGCCTCCTGTCCAAATTAGGTCACCCTAACTGCAGTGCCAGTTTCCCTTGCACCCAAATCCCAATATTGGCGGCTAGCAGGTCATCAAGCCTCAATAATGCTGCAATTTACAACTCTATATGAGAAACCAAGATGGGGCAAAGGGGCCGAAATCAACAACTGATTTGACCAAAGAATTGAGTCAAAAATAGCTGGCTCAAGGTGTTGAATAATTGGAAAAAAGATGCAACAAATTCTCCAGTGTTTCAGGAGCAAATTTCCTAGCAAACAGGTAACAAGGCTTCTGAATCTCATTCCATAAACAAGGCCATCTTTGCACTTCTCTCTGTTGAATCACAAGTAAATTTGTTAGGTTACCTAATGCATTCTGAATAAATCAGATCAGGAGAGCTCTTATATAGCATACCTTTTCATCACTAGTGACGTGCACACTGACATCAATGGACTGGAAAGTACAAGAAGAATTATTGTAAATATCCATGAAAATAAAAATTTGAAAACAAGTTGAAAAAAGCAATGCAACAAGTAATAGAGACATTCATCATTCTTATTCCCACATAGAAGAAAGGGAAGCATCAAGAAGTTTCCACAACTGTTCTACATAACACATTTGGTGGCAGGAAGAACTACAAAAAAAATGACATTTAGGTTGTGTTAGGCTGAGGTAATTTAAAGGGGGAAAGTAATTAGAGTATTTGAAATACTTTACCACAAAAAATACTTTGTTTGGATAATTAATCAAAGAAATTTAGAAATTCTAAGTAATTTAATCATCAAATAGTTTTTTCAAAAATAAAGGATTTCAAATCCATCACTTTTTGGTGGAATTTTAATTTCCTCCCATTCATAATGTCATAATAGATCACTTTGAACCCAGCTCTTGGACCTGAATCCATATTCTAGCCTCAGCTCCAACTCAGACCCAAGTTCGACCTTGGCTTCAGGACTCAAACCCAGCCACGGCCTCTACACTGGCTCCAAGTCCAGTTCACAGCCCAGGCTAACAAAAATACTAGAAAAAAAATACAAATATTGCAAATTCCATTATCAGGATTAATTATTCAAACAAGATATTTTGCAAATGTAAGGAATTGAATTGACGTAATTCAATTACCTTGCATTTCAATATTCATGAAATTTTAAAATACCCCATCCAAACACAACCTTATAGAATGTAAAGAATCAATTTATGCCAAGTTGACAGAGCCTTGCAACATGCTTAGCCAAACTACATGAATATTTAAAAATAACAAATTCAAACTTGCAATACATAAATCAAGAATGCTCATGGATTAATTGCAGAAGTTACAGTTTTAGCGAACCATACCGTAATATTTTTTAAAAGCTCATATGTAACATCCTGAGCCCTATATGATTTTGGATGCCATTTTCTCTCAGACCAGTCAACATGGGTTACTGACCAGTTCGCAATTCCTCTAGGATCAATAATCTAAACCACACAGGTAAAGTCAATTAGCTGAAGGCTGACAACTGTTAAAACAGAAGAAAGGAATTGCATTTAAGGTAAAATTCTCACATTGAAGAAAGTTGGTAAGTAATGTTCATCAGCAATGCAATTCCGCCCCTCCACACCAGGCTGTAATTAGAAAGAATTTTACTTTAATAATTGAACAGTTCAACCAAGATTTAAAAATTATTAAAATTCAAGTGCCACAGACATAGACTAGATATGTAAAATTTGCTTATCAGCTATATGTTGTCTAGGATAATCAGGTGTTTTTCAAAGGGCCTATATTAAGCCCCCTTTCATATGGCGCAAGTGGCGCACCAAGTGCTATGGCACGTGCCACATCATGCTAATTGAAAAGTGCAACACCACATCCAGGGCACTGTGCCACGGCATGTCATTAACAACTATGATTACAGGACAACACAAGTTCAAGAATATGTCAATATGAATGCAAAAGACAGACAAGCAACTGGTCTTAATTAATTTTCCATGCAAATTAAAGGATTGGTATTTGCTAAGAATCTGGGAATAATAGTTGTTCATATTGAGATATTGCACTTGTGTTGTCTTGCAATTGACTCGGAATGTGTCAGATTTCCAAAACATGACAGTAAGTTATTGGAATTTTCTTCCATGGCTTTAAGCATGGTGAAAGGTTAAATAGAGTGTTACTGGATAAATTAGGTTTGTTTCTTTGTTCAATAAATTCGAATAGTCATTAAAGAAAAGGAAAAAAAAATAAAAAATTTCCTCTTTCAAAGGGAGGCATATATAAGAGTAGGTCAGAAGTTTTAAGTTTTTCAAGCAAACTTAAGATACAAGTCTTCACCCACGAATAAGAGACTGCAAAGCTACTGTTAATTAGAAATGGTGATGAATTTGTTACTCACTTATGATGTGCACACATATTTGATAATCCTCCTATGCTCATATCTATGGAACAGAGATATGATGGATTTCTTTTTTTCTTTTTTCTTTTTTCTTACACCAAAAGGAATAAAACCAACACTTTCCAATTACACCTTGCATTGAGCTTTCATGTCATATAAACTTTGGAGAAAATTATTAAAAAAAACACTTAAAAGGAAAAGAAACTCAATCAGTATACATATTAATGCATATGGAAGTATATCAGTAACCATTTACAAGAGACACACAATCAAAAGCCCAGTAACAAGAAACTCAAAATGAATTGTTACACTGGCTTGGCTTGAATACTTGATGACTAGGCAGTTGAGACAATCAAATAAAATATTCAAAAACAACAGATAAACAAATTTGCTATTGATTTTAAAAGTAAGCTATAATTAAAAACAACTTCACCTGGCAGTAAGTACGGAATTTTGAGTAATATAGATGGTCAGTCATAATTATAACAGCATGCCGCCGCGTCACAGAAAACCACTACATAAAAAGTTAAACAACAAGGACACATTTGAATGAGTGACCTATATTTAAATGAGGTAAACATTAATATAAATTATATATATATATATATATATATATTATTATTATTATTATTATTATTAGGCTCAATCAACTGGAATGTGTATTATCCATATAGAAGATCTTTCAATTGAGAAGATCCATCGACCTGAGACAAAGAGAAAGAAAGACCTATCTATTTTGTTTAGTTATTCAGTTAAACCAACGATCCTTTATTGGAGAAGATAGCAAAACCATTTCATTTGGAACAAAAACCTTTGCATTCAATGTGTCTTTAAATAAAAGAGCGATGGTTTTTTGATCAAAACACCCTATGTGGAAATTTCTGACCTCCACACAACTATGAGGAGGTTAGCAATCCCTATAGTGTGTTACAATTAATGTGATAGTAAAGCCTATTGACATATAATACAAAAAGGTATGAAAAGATGGCCACGTCCGTATTTACAATTTGTATCCTCTGATAACGGCAATTCCAAAATAAACTAGCCTAAATACTGTATCTAAATTTTACATTCCTTGTATTATAAATACGAGTGAGGTTTTTCTTTTCCAGATATTTTATTCCTGGTTTCAACATGATCAGCTAAAATATACCTGTGCACCCTTTCTAAAGTCCTTCATCTCAACTTCCGGTAACATGTGTTCTGAATACCTGCCATTGCCATGTGGACCAGGATCCTTAAAGCTAAGAAAAAGGAATTAAGGCTTCATTAGTAAAAGAAAGCAAGTTGAAAGGAGAAAGCAAAACCAGAAGAACTACCAAAACAAAAAACTGAGGAAAATTCACCACTTAGTAATGCTTGACTTACCAGTCAACAAAGCTGATATTTGTATACATCAGATAGTTGTAAATATAGTCAAAATTATACAGTGGAACACAACTGCAAAACCAATACAAAAAAACGAGAAATTAATAAAACCAGTATTGCTAATTACTCAGTAATAAGAACAGAATTCTAAGTTTTGTGGCCCATTTACCTATCAGAAAGTAGGACAAATTGCTGGTTGTCTGGATCTTGGAGAGCATTTGCCAAAAGCCGTCTCTCTGCATCAACCATTGAAATTTTCCCCCACACCACCTGTGACAAGACAACTCCTAATTACGAGAGATGTTCACCAGATAAAACAACTTACTCTTGTCAACATTATCTTTACTACCATAATGAAAATCGTTGAACTTAACAATACATTGAACAATTATTTTAAAAAATAAAAAAAAAAAAGGGAAAAGGAAATGAGTAATGACTATCTAATGACAACAGGATACAACATGGATCCAAAAAAACACAAGTAAATTTTAGAAAGATTAAAAACCCAGACTGGACTTATTGACTTCTAAGGTTATGTGAGTGAATATGCAGGAAGTGAATAGATATACATAACCCCATATCACATTCCAGTTAACAAGAAGGAAAGTATGAAATTAGGTTTAAGCTACCAATGCAAAATATTGGCATCTCAGATAGCCTAGTTAAGTGGCTACTAAATCTCATTTCTGCTTTCCATTTTCTCCTTTTCTAGGGAAGGCATAAATGCTGCATAAGATAACAGATTAAATTTAGTGGTCATAGTGTAGAGCATGCTACAGCATCATATTTTCAGAGACAGTATTGGATAGTTATAATATCATTGAATCTTTCAACTCAATAAAATTTTTAAATTTTCCCCAAGATCGACAAAACATGAGTCACAACATGTGTGAAACTCTATTGTGTATTGTTCAGCAATTCCATTTACAGCAAATTTTCAACCATCTAATTCAACAAGAATACTGGTTTCATACAAATTTGTCACCACTAAATTGTGAGGTGCACTTTAATGAGTAATTTAATAAACAGTGATGAAATATCAATTTATGGATTTTTATTTCATGACTCAGGTTTCCAATAAAAAACCAAATTATTAATTGTCTTCATAAATGGGTTATGAAGTGCACTTTACTCTCTATAGTGCACCTTGGTTCTTGCACCTTGAAGGCTCCAACTCTACTTTGTAATCATTCTCTCACAGCTCATATACGTGAAGAACTCATTACAGTTATAAACAATGAGTAATGACCATAAAATGGGTAGCAACTACTTTAATTATGCCCACAAAGACAAGATTGAATCAATGTAATTAATGAGTTTAGACTAATGCATGCATCTTTAACAGCTGCTGCATCACAACAGCATAGCAGCTCATCATTCCTTTCAGGAACAGAAATCAGAAGAAACAAAATAAAAAAGTAACGAAGTCACATATATCTAACCTATGATTTGTATTGAAGAACATTCGTTTAAATAGATGAGGCAACAGAATTCATAGATGATAGAAACTGAACAATTACAAGCCAACTTATGCACCTTGTCACCGCGTACATCCCGATTCACAAAATAACGGCTCACGTGAACTGGTTTAGTCTTGGAAGCATGCACATAAACTGAGAATTTCCCTTCATGACCCTGTCAAAAAGAAGTAAAGCATTCTTCCGGGTAAATACACAACAAAAAATTAACAGACTCAGAAACCTTGACAATAAATCAAGAAATATAGAATACAAATTATGTAAAAAGCCATTCATATGTTTATCTGGTATTCATGAGTAAAACCTATTTCACATCTTATATTGTAAAATCGATATGAACAGAAAATTTTAAAGGGTCTGACAGCTTTAATAGCAGTTTCAGGAAAGCCTCTAAGGAAACATTTGACATCATAATCAAAATTGTTCTCAAGAACACAGTTTTTCTCTAAAAGAGGATGAAAGGTAACACCAGTAATCAGAGCAAGTTGCAATTTCTATCACATAATTCATTGTTTTCAAATGCATTGCCATACGATAATATGACCACTAACAAATTTTATGCAAAGCACTTGATCAGTATAAGCTAAGTGCCTAAGTGTATAATAAACCACTCTCCATGTGAATCATTCCCAATACTTCTAATGCAAGAATCAAGAGAGACAAATGAAGGAGCTCCAATCACAGAGGAACTCCTATGGTGTCAGTTGAGCATGCAGCAAACCTTTTTTCCTTACCATTCAAAAGTATGGCAAAATATCAACTACACCATTATAATGGGTTTCTTCCGTAGGATTTTATGTTTTGTAAGTATCACATATATGCTCAATTAATTAAGACAGTGAGAAACATAATTTTGCAAAGTAAAACTTAAACAAGTTGCCCATCAATCCTTGTCTGAGCTCAGACGATTGCCATGTTTAAGTCAACTTCTTATCATTTTTCTATGAGGTTATTGAGAAAATAATATTAGAGATAATCATAAAAACCATTTATGGGTCTTCACTCAACAACTTAAGATTTTGGGATGAATTGGTTCTTGACAAATAAAATATTAGCAGCACACATAAATTGATATACAGAGCATAAAATAGAACATAATATTAACTAATTAAAGAGACAGGTAACAAATCCTTACTTGAAAAAACTTATCCCACAATTTTTCAAATGGCAGAGAACCAGGTGTCAAAAACATGAAGGCAATTTTGGGATGATTGGGAAGAGTATATTGTATTTTCAAAAGATCACTAATCACAGCACGTGATGCAACCTCTTCATCTGTGTATTCCCTTCTAGGAATAGGCGGAAGCCAATCAGCAATAGCATTGCACCCTTTAGAAGAAAAGACATAACAGGGGGAACTGCTTGTTGGCGTGTAGATGTAAGCACAGATTAGAAACACACATACAAATAAAACCAAGAACATAATCCACATTGGCTTCTTTAGGGGAGGGCGGTGGCGAGACCCAGACAAGATCTGCATATCACCCATTCCTAGACGCCAAGCTTTTTCTGTCTTCATCTAAGTAAATGCATCACAGTTTCATCTCCAACAAATCTCCTTTTTATCCATACTCACCATCCTCAGACACAAGAAATCAGTGTAAATTACCCACAGTGAACTTTCAACAGATTGTAGCAGAAAAATCTGAAATCAAACCATAAAGCAAATGCATAAGAAAACCACACAGCTATTGAAAACTATCCAATTCTTTGCACTGATAACCCGCCCAGATAGATTTGCATGCTATGTAAGAAGGGGGAACTGGGGAAGAGACCCTAATGTTGACAATCAGAGCTCCAAATACTGGCAGAAACAATTTTTGGCAATTGTATTCAGGCCAACATAATTTATAGTTAAAATTGGATTGCACATATAAGACTTCAGGTAGCAGACGCAATCAATTTTTAAATATCCATTAGACAATCAACGAACTGCAAGGGTGAATATAAGAAAGACCTAAAACATGGAAAAATATGCATAATTTAAATTAGGGTAAAAAAAATCTAATCCATAATCCATAACTAAAAAAATCTAATATATAGTCCATAACTCCAATCTGAGATTTTGAAGCCCCATTTTATATATCAGAAGCACAAGTAGAAATAGAAGAGTAACTAGAATTAAAAATCACCCTCACGTTCATTAACAGAGGGGAGAGAGAGAGAGAGAGAGAGAAATGCCCATTCACTACTATAAACAACAACACAATAGACTAAGGTAAGCATCACATAATGATCCCCTTAATCTTTCTAGTTCAACCAAATACACAAACATTCAGGAATCAAGAAGGAATGTTGCTGAGAAATTAAGATAAAGTTACAAACCATTCTAGATTGTAATCAATCATCTTAATATTTTGATCCATCCATTCAGAGTTTAGAAGTATCCCCAACAGCTAAAACCAACTCAATATAATTTTTCCACGATAAATATCAAAATTCAAAGGCCCCCATAGTTTCAATCTACCCAGACCAAAGAACAGATAAAAAATGCGCGCTCCATCGCACCTACCGGTCAAAACTGCCACAGATACCCAAGCCACTGCATAACCTGTTCCGCTGTTCGGTTACCAAGAAAGAACTAGAATGGAAATAGAAATAACTCGCAAAACACTAAACAATCCACATAATTCAAACAAAATCATTTCTTTCACCGGTTTCTCCTCCTTTTCCTTAGACTTTGCCGTCGTTACCAACCAAACAAATAAACGATTTAAATAAAAAAAATTCCCTCTCCCTCCCTGTCCGTGAACCCAAGAACACTGAAAGAAATATTGAACGAGTACCTGTAAGCTTCAGCTTCAGCGAAGCTCGAAAAGATCAAAGATTCACGAGAATCTTAATATTGAATTCAAAGATCTCTCAGAACCGAATGCTCTTGAAGGATCTAGGGCAAAGGCAATATAACATGCACACGCAGACACAGGGTAGAGAGAGAAAGAGTTGCAGCAATACAGGTATGGAAGTGTGTGTGTTTCTTCGTTTTGCGATTGCTGAAGAATGAAGACGATTCGTTTTTTCTGGTGTTTTGCGCTATTTCTCCTTCGTGTTTCTCTATCTAAAAAGAACTCGCAGAGGAAGAAGAAGTCGTTTTGGCTCCGTGCCAGCCAAAAATAAAAATAAAATACATTCCAGCCGGCTATTGGCGGAAATTTTATTCAATCTAATATTTTTAATTTAATCAAATTAAATCATGGAAACAGTATATGGTTAACTCTCATGATTTTGACCAAGCGCAGCCGTAGCGCGTGTCTTACTTCTTGTAACATTCTCCTAGATTACTAGTAGTTCTCGAGAACGACGACCTAATGGTGGCCCAGCTTCAGTTTTGACCCAAAAAGACTGGTCGTATATAATTTTTTATTTTTAAAATTTTAAATAAAATTGTCAACAAAATTCTTAAATAAATTTTATATATAAGTAAAAAAATTATTTATTAATTTTTAATGAGATATCAAATTTTTACTTGGTTTCTAATGTGTACCAAATTTCTGTAGTGTCATATATTGTTATATTTTTTTATAAAAATTAATTATTTAATTATAAAAAATATTATTGTGAAAAAAATAACTATAATTATGAAAAATAATTATCATGTGATTATAACATAATAATTCAACTATTTTTTATAAAATTTAAAAAATAATCATCAGTAATATTGTATAAATTTTAGTGTCCATGTGAATAGTAATGAATAATTTTCTTTATAAAAATTAGATATATTAGACAAATTATAATTACATATATAAAAATATTAGAGTTAAATTTTTTAAAAAGTATAAGTAATATACATAAATGTGATTAATTAGTTTACTTAATATTTTGAAAAAGTTCAACTTCTTGTTTGTATTATTAGATAACGAAAATGAGCATTTATGTTCTCATGAATTGTCATTTGTCACTTATACACAGGAATAGATTCAAAGGGTTAAAAATAAAAATAAATTTTAATAATTAATATTAGATAAAATTTAAATTATAAAAGTTAAATACATTGTCTTTTTATTGAAATTATGCATACCGTTCTTTCATATCATAAAATTTATCAATAATAGAATCTGTATAAAATTTCTCAGTAATCCTTCTCTCAATATAAGTTATCAAATAATAAGTTAGAAATTCATCTTCTATCTTATTTCTAAATCTATTTTTGACAAGTTCCATAGTTGAAAACAATCTCTCCGTTGTAACAGTTGAAACATTAATAGTTAATACCAAACGAATTAAATGATCAATTAAAAGATAATTTAAATATTTTTCTATTTTCATCAATCTTTAACATAGTCATTATTCAATAAATATATATATATATATATAGATATATAAATTTAAAGGGTCCCACAAACTTATTTATATATATATATATATATATATATATATATATATATATATATATATAAAATAAA
>JASKGM010033865.1:5593-24714 GCA_034509205.1 Ceratonia siliqua
ATATATTTAGTTCTGTAATGATTAGAAAGTCAAATTTGCAACAAAAATATTAAGTCAATTTTTGGTTTATTAATTGTGTTTGGATGGTTTTCTCATTTATTATCTAGACAAAATGGTGATTGGAAATTGTTTGACCTTCTTTGTTTTTCCAATAATTCTGTGTTTCAGTTTCTGTAGTATTAAAATATATTTAGTTCTGTAATGATTAGAAAGTCAAATTTGCAACAAAAATATTAAGTCAATTTTTGGTTTATTAATTGTATTTGGATGGTTTTCTCATTTATTATCTAGACAAAATGGTGTCCTGCTCCTGGCTGTGATTATGCTGTGGACTTTGTTGTTGGTGATGGAGGCTATGATGTTTCATGCTGCTGCTCATATAGTTTTTGCTGGAATGTATGTATCATCAATGTTAATATAAGTTAATGCATTTGTTTTCTTTTTTCCTTGGCACTTTATAATTCAATTTGACCTTGCAGTGCACTGAAGAAGCACATAGGCCTGTTGATTGTGCTACTGTGGCCAAATGGATATTGAAGAATAGTGCTGAATCTGAAAATATGAATTGGTATAGTAGTTCTTTGCTTATATATATGGGTCTAAATATGTCACACTAGAGGATGGCAATAGTGAAAAATAGGGTGTCACAGAAAAAGTGATGGACTCCTGGGGTAGAAGAGGGAATACCAGGAGGGACACGTGGCTAGTGATCCGGTTTGGAGGGGAGTTAATTAGCAGGGCTGGCCGGGTGAAGAGTGGTTAAAAAGAGGAAGGGGTGGGGGAAAAGGCAAGCAAGAATTGAGTGAAGGGAATTTGGGAGTGCCTGGCTGCATAGTGCTGGGATTGGAAGTCCCCTAGCTTCTCTAATTGATTTATCATTTTCTTCTTGTTTTCATCTCTGTTCTGTGAGTTTCTCTTGTTCTGTTCCATTGAAGGACTGCTACCATTCTTTAGTGCTTTGTTATTATTCCAGTCTTGTAGTTGATTCTAGTGTATGTTTAAGTGCTTATCAGATTCCGAGATCTTTGCAGGTATTTTGTTTCCTTATTTGTAGAAGGAAGGTCAACTACATTAATTGACCATGGTTAAACACGGGATGGCCACACATCAGAGCACTACATCTGATGTTACTGTTGACCCACCTCCCTCCAATCACTCCTATGGAGTCTCGGAAATCATCGCCTTTCCTATCACTGGGCACAAGCTAAACAACCAGAACTACACTTAATAGTCGAAGTCTGTGCTCATGTTGGTTTTTGGGGAAGGAAAAAACGATTATCTCACAGGAGTAGCCAAGGAGCCGAGGAAGGAAGATTTAGCCTTTCGAACATGGAATTTCGAATAATATGGTGATGTCATGGTTAATCAATACCATGGAAAACGAGATCGGACAGAATTTCGTGTTCTACGACTCGGCAAAATAAACCTAGGAGGATGCCAAGGGAGATGTATTCTGACAAAGAGAATACTGCTGAGTTGCTGAAAATTAAGAGCGGTCTTCATGATCTTTTCTGTTACTCAATATTATAATATACTAACACGTTTGTGGCAGCAATTAGATGTATATGAAAAGTTTGATTGGGAATGTTCTGGAGATGCCAACAAATACAAAATGATTGTTGAAAGAGACAAAGTGGCTAAATTTCTTCTTGGCTTAAACAAAAATCTAGATGAGGTTCGTGGAAGGATTTTTGGGATGATACCTTTACCTTCCATTAGAGAAGCTTTCTCAGATGTAAGAAGAGAGGAAAGCAGGAAGAACTCGAGCTCCACCAAATCTGAAAGTCCTGCCCTTGCAGCCTGAGGAGCTTAAGCTAATGCCAAAAAGGGAAGACCTCAGTGTGATCATTGTTGTAAACCAGGTTATACCAAGAAAACTTGCTAGAAACTCCATGGTAAACCAGTTGATTGGAAGCCTAACAAACTAGTTTATGAGAAGGAAACTAGAGGGAGGTTTGGCAAGCTTGCCCTAAGTATTAAGTCTATGTGGTGCTGGATATTCCTTATAAGTGGTAATTGATTAGGTAAATCTTTGGATACTAGCTCTTGAAATTCCTACAATAGTTGTTTCACTCTCTCTAGTGTTTTCTCTACTGCACCGTTCTAAACACTCCCAACTAGTGCTTTAACTACCACAACGTGAAATTCCTAGGTTTCTTTTGCTCCAAGTTCAAACTTGTTCTCTGACTTAGCCCCTGTTAGAAAGAACTGTTCTCCTACTTGTGAAGTCTCGAGTTTATTGCCAACATCCTTTGCTTGAACCGTAGCAATCTTCTAGCCTCCCCAAGTGAACAAATACACATTCTCCCTGCCTTTATACATCAGTGGCTTCCCAATATAATGTGACTGACATCCATGTCTATAACATCACAAACAACATCTTCCTTATAGTGTTTCTCAATTGAAATAGGAACCCTGCAAACATCATTCACTTTCTTTGTTGACCCCTTCTTCACCGACCCAATGAAATAAGGTGATGGATGAGGCTCTGTAGACAATTTCAGATGCTCTACTAACTTCTTGGCTATGAAGTTACCATAGTTGCCATTATCAACGATTAGATCACAAACTTTCTTGTCAATAACATATAAGGACCGAAAGATACTAGGCCTTTGTGGTGGTTCCCCATGTTTGGAAGAACATAAAACTCGGTGTAAAACCATTTCACACCCAGCGACATCATAAACCTCATCATCAAACACCAATTGTTCTCCTTCCTCAGGTTCAACTAAGTTCACGTGTTTTCTTGCTGGACATTCATTAGAATGATGCCTAGGCTTGCCACACCGGAAATATTTTCTTGATGTTGCTCTTGCATAGGGATTAAAATTTTTAGCCTTCTCTTGGTTAGTGGAACCTGTTGCTTGTCTCAGCCTAGCATTTCCACTACTACCAGCATCTCGAGATTGTGCTCCCGAGGGTTTAAACTGATTTGTAGAAATAGGTTGGGGTCTTCCCCCTGCCTGATACATTACTCTCCTTCCAGGCCCTTCGTGAGTAGCTTAGCCTACCCCCTGCTTTCACCAACATTTCTGCCTTCAAAGCGCCATGTTGTGTGCTTCCTCCACAGACTAGAGGACTTGCAGCCCAATTTTCTCTCTAATACTAGGCTTCAACCCACTTAAATACCGTGCAACTTGTTGTGGTTTAGTTTCATTCAAGTTATTCCGTGATGATAGTCTTTCAGCAGCATAGTCAGATACAAATTTGTTTCCTAGCACGCAATTTTGAGACGTTTGGAACAACTAAACAAGTGCTGCTCGTAGTCTGGTGGCATAAACCTTTTCATAAGCAATTGTTTTATCCTTCGCCATGTACGAACTCAGGCTCTCCCTTGATGTCGTCTATTTCTTTGTAGTTGATCCCACTAAATAGGAGCTTCACTCTTAAGCCTCCATCATCTCAAAGAACCTCTCCACGACAAAAATCCAATCAAGGAAGTCTTCTATGTGTATATTCCCATTGAAAGTAGGAATGTCTGCCTTCAAACAATAATCCTTAGGTCCTTTGTGTCTCTCCCTTAGATGACTTTGATCAAAGGTTTCTTCCTTTCCCTCTGTATCAGAATCATCTTCCTCATAGGCGCGCCGGTTTTAGTCGTGGAAACCATGTGCTTCAACACGTCTCTCTCACTCATCACCATGGTGGCCTCGGGCGAAACCTCTAGCTCCAACACCAACAGCGTTCTGGTTCCTATCGATGTTGAGTCCCATATTGGCAGCCATCACATGAAGCTCTGCCAACTGCTGGCATTGTTCTGCCATGAACCGCCACTGTTCTTCAATCACTACCCAAATGACTCCTTCCCCTCGAATGATGTCGTTGGGTCTGTCTCCTTCGCCTTCGTTATTGGCCATCAAACCCTGGCAAATCCATGCTTTGATACCAATTGATGCAGTGGAAGTGTAAAAGTTGAAGGATTAACAAATGTTAATTCCCAGTAAATCTGGAATCCACCAGAAAAACAAGAGAGAAAAGCTCTCCAAGAAGAGTTCGTAATATTTTGATAGCAAAAAGTGTCCCAAACAATTCACATAGAACCCAAAATAGGTTACAGAATAGACTAACCAGACAAAAAAATATGAAAATAACCTGAAAATACTAACAAGAGAAAGAAAACAGAGAGGGTAAAATAGGAATAAACAGATGTTGCAATCTATATGTTTCCAGCTCCCTTCTTAGAGTTCTTCAAGACCAAACTATCCATATATTCCAGGGCTAATTGTTCTACATCATTATTTCAGAAAAGGGGAAGGGCAAAACTGTCAATCCTCATCACTTACACGTGGCACAATACCCTTGTTATGAGCAAGTGGTATCAGGAGGGAATGGGGAAAGCATGCTGCCATGCAGTGTAGAGCAAGGAAAAGCAGTTATAACGGAAAAGGGAGGATAGACATTGTTTTGGTCATTGTGTAAGGGGGCGGCTAGCATCCCATATTGGCTAGCACTGCTACTGAGTGTTTACTGTCTCATTATGGTTCTGTTTGTATTCTGTCATTGTTGCAGTCATTATGTGTATTTCCAGTGCTGTTTGGGCACCTTATCATTAATATATCAGTATTTTCCTCAGTATATCTTGGTGTCTTTCTGTTTAAGTTCTTAGGTTCCATCAGCATCCCACCGATTTTGATCTTACCAAACTTCAAATTACTTGATGCCATAAAGAGGTAGTCTTTAGAGGCAAACACTTTAGCCGTTTACTTGTCAAAGCAATGTTTGTGGACACCAAATTTCCTAGACCCAAATCCCCTTCCTCTGTCTACAACAAACCTTCCAACTAACAAGGTCTCATCTCTCCCAGCCAATAAAGGGCAATACTGGGTAAGCAAGACTAGACACATGGGAATCCACTACACTATGGAGTCTCACTAATTGAAACAGGAGCTTGTATAAGAAAAGTTTACAGAGCATTCAATGACTGTTGTCCTAAGGTGTCTGTTTCTCTCTAGGAATGGAGGTCAAGGAGGAGATTGTTGATCTTTGATGTTATCTTATAATGTGTGTTTGTGATCAATAGGGAAAAGGGATCACAAGGAGGATTAATCTTTTATACTGTTGTTGACAATTGAGTCTTGAATTGGCATGTGCCAGTTAACCCTTGCTGTCCATGTTGTATTTAGATTTTCTTCTCTCATTTCAATTGAGGCTTGTAATGATATTTGGCTCCTTCTGTCTAATTTGGTTGGACATAGACTGTAGATTATTATTTCTATGGTCTTCTTCCCATTCTCTTTCTGTCTCGCTACCCTCCTCCCCTTTTCTTTAAAGGTATATATATTTTTTTCTTTTCAAAAGTAGGTATAATGCTTTTCAGCATTATTTAATAAAAATGAAATATTATTTTGTTCGGTAATGTATTGATGAGGGTTATGCAATAATCATCCATGATTTTTCTTCCGAGCATTGCTAAACTATTTGCCTTTATGAATTTCAGGATATTGGCCAATTCAAAACCTTGTCCAAAGTGCAAGCGGCCAATTGAGAAAAACCATGGTTGTATGCATATTACGTGCACACCACCTTGCAAGTTTGAGTTTTGCTGGTCAGTCCATGTCAGCTTTTCTACATAAATGTCACTTTCTGGTGTTAGGGATTATTAAATAGATCATATATAAGAATTTATGACTATCTTCAACCATAATTTAAGTGAAACACTTCAGATCTTTAGTCTATTTGATGAACAAATAAACTTTAGCATTAAATTACAGAAGGGAGGGAGAAAAGAAAAGAACAAATATACTAACATGAATGCACTGGCCATGGTTGATTTCCTCACCACTACTCTCATAATCTTCCATTTTCATTATTTATAGAAAATGGATTTCATATTAGAACATTTTTTGGTTAAAATTGTCATCTATTCAGTTATGTAAATCTTAAACTTACATAATTAGCACTAATATTTCAGCCAAAAAATTTCAGTTATTAAAATGCACTTGATATATGTGTCTTCTCAAAATAGTTGATCTTGAGAGCATGTATTGTCTTCCACTCTGAATTTTCCTTTGATGAAGTACTCTAAGTGACTTGATATTTTTTTTTCTCCTCCATAACTTTTCTGCCAGTGGGAAGAGATACGTGAAAAAGTAAAGAATAATGGCTTAGATCTTTATTCTGTTTATCTCAGTGCAGTTGGTTACGGGTGTTTGCAGGCTCTGCCTTGGTGCATGGTCTGAGCATGGTGAGAGAACAGGTGGTTTTTATGCGTGTAATCGTTATGAAACAGCAAAACAAGAGGGAGTGGTATAACACTATATTTGGTTTCTATAGCTTGATATTATACTCTTCTTTTCCTCCTTAAGGCTACTCTTAGTTTAGCATTGTTATTCAGAATCACTGTTGTTTGAACTTTATTGACACTGTTAATTACAGTTGGACGAGGCTGAAAAACGAAGAGAGATGGCCAAGAACTCTCTTGAAAGATATACTCACTATTATGAAAGATGGGCAACCAACCAATCAGTATGTGCCAGTCACTTTATTGTAGCAATCTTGACATGAATTTTGTCTATCTTTATAAGGTTCTTCTTTTTCTTCATCATGCCCCCTTTTATGCCCAACACTTCTTTCCATGTTAACATGATTTATGTTTCCAATTTTATTGTTTTTTTAAAAAGAATATATTATATTAGAGAGAAGAAGAAAAATAGGGCGAAGGCCTTGATATCCTCCAAAACAGAGAAACTAAAACAAATCAGAGAGCCTAAGAAGCTTAAAAATGCAACAAAGGTGTTTAATCTCTTTGCATATAAGATAGGAGTTCCTCTTGGAGGAAACCCAAGAGCTACCTCATTTTGCAATCTAGTGGACCAAAACGTGTCTTGTCTGGATAACTGGAAGGGCATTTTTTTCTCTTTGGGTGGTTGTATAACCTTCATTCAATCTTGTCTTTTTAGTCACTTGATTGTATTTTCCTCTTTTGAATTCCATTGGGGGTTGCACAGGTCTAGAAAAGATTATGTTGGATTTTCTTTGGTCTAGTGTGGGAGATGTAAGAAGGGATCATCTAGATAATTGGTGTCTAAGAACATTGCTTTTACAAGCAAGTATGGTTTATATCAGAATGGTTGGGATGCCAACTGATGCAGGAGCATCGGGAGTCCTTTGGAAGCTCTGGTAAGCCCTGAGGAGGTGCGTTTCAAAGGGTGGGTAGTGAAGCCCCTGGGTCTTTTGGTAAGCCCTTGGGAGACTCCTACATCTTCTAAACCAACCTAAGCATGACTGGATATAAGGGGCGGGTAAACCTTGCACTCACGAGCGCACTTTTGGGAGTAAGTTAAACCTTTCACTCGTGGCATTTGCCCACGAGTGAGTGGATTCGCCGTACGTTATGTTCGGTTCTGCATTAGTTGGTGCCCCCATGGGGGCCCTCTCAAGGTAGGATGAATGATGCAGGAGCATCGGGAGTCCCTTGGAAGCTCTGGTAAGCCCTAAGGAAGTGCGCTTCAAAGGGTGGGTAGTGAAGGCCCTGGGGTCTTTAGGTAAGCCCTTGGGAGAGTCCCACATCGGCTAAACCAGCCTAAGCATGACTAGATATAAGGGACAGGTAAATCTTGCATTCACGAGTGCGCTTTTGGGAGTAAGTTAGATCCTACACTTGTGGGATTTGTCCGCGGGTGAGTGGATTCGCCACACCTTATGTTTGGTTCTGCGTCACCAACCTGGTGAACACTGCTACTCATGGTAGCCCTTGGAATGTTCGGAGAGGATATGTGGGTAGGGAATGTTCCTTTCTTTCATGCTTTCCTTAATTTTTATGATATGAACTCTCTTCACTGCATGATGCCCCAACTTGCAACCCTTAGCCTTGGAGATGACTCCAGTACCATTCATTGCAAAGTGGCAGTCTTTTTGTGAGATAAGTTGTTTGGATTTTATGTTGAGAATTGGGCATGCCTGCAGGATTTAGAGAAGTTTCTCCTTATATGGTTCAAAGGTTTTGGACCAAAAAGGAGGGTAAAATTTTGTGGCAATGTGCAATCTTTGTTGCAATTTGGAATATATTTGGTTGGATCAGAATGCTAGTATCTTCAAGGCATCTTTGTCTAAAGATTCTTTATGGGACATGATGGAACCCCCTCTTAAAATAACCGTAATTATAGCTGAATAACAGAAAGTACCCAGAGACTTGGATGAAATACTGAATATATAGATTGATAGCAGTACCACAGCACTGGAGTTTACAAGAAACAGAACAATACTGGAATTGAAATGCATAAAACACAGAAACAGATAAACTGGAAAGTAACACAGCTCACAAAACAAGCTTCCACACTCCTAATCAGTAACACACAGAGCAAGAACCCAAATCCCAGCCAGAGCTAGGCCAAACTAGCAAATTAGAAATGCTAGCCTCCCCCCACAACATGACAATACTCAGATCCCCCTCTCCTCCCCCTTTTAACCCCTCTTTTCCTTCCTTCATGCTGCATGCTCCTTCCCACTTGCACATCATTCGGGATCAATGCTACGTGTCCTTGATAATTATTTGCTGGAATGCTTTTCCCTCTTCTAGAGTAAGTTAACGGGCCTGGTTTTTTATGGGCTGGTTGGGCCTTCTCTCTTCTAGAGTAAGTTAGCAAGGGTCTATCATGACGTAATTACTTTCTCTGCGTCTCTTTGGTGCATGACTAATGGCTTATTTAAGGGAGTGATGCTCCAAGATATGTAAAGGGATTTAGGAGCTTTGCTGCATTTTTAAATATCTTTCTTTTCTCTTTTTCTGTTCAATGTAATGTTTTTTGGTCCTTTATATTAGGAGAATACCCTGTCCTCCTCGCTGAGCCCAAGGTCCATATAAACCCCACATTAGAGTCCCATACTTCCAATGTGGGACTCAAGTCCCGTACCTTTCAATTGGGGATTGTAACACTTTATCATCTTTCTTCTCAGCCTAATAATAGACATTAGCTCAAAACTATGTTTATTTAAGGGTGTAAAATAATAGACAAGTAGAGAAAGAGAGAGACACACAAGAAATTCTGAAGTGTGTAAGACGTATTACCACAATTGAATCAGCTCTGATTTATACAAGATGAGAGGAGTTACAGCATTAAAAACACAGCTAATGGTCAACTACGTCTAATGCTATTATTAATGCTGATTACAAGAATATAGGAATCAATCAAATTAAATATAGATTATCCTAATTAGAAGATAACTCTAAACAAAGGGGAATATGCATTCCTGGAATTTTCACTTTTTAAGGAATCTTACTGATAGAGATGTAAATGAATTAGAAATTCTTTTGCCTCTTCTTGACACTGTTTGTCTGTCCCTAACTTAGGATAGGAGAGTTTGGAATTTAGATACTTAAGTGGTGTATACTTGTAAATTCTATTTTCATTTCTTTGTAAATCCACTCTTCTTGAAAATCCCATTTGGAAATCTAAAGTTCCTTTATTTGGATAGAGTTACTCAATAGAATTAACACGAATGACATGTTGCAACTTCATAGACCTAACATAGCATTGTCTCCTAATATTTGGAATATTTTGCTGGTGCACAATGCTTGTATTTTCAGAGGTGTTTCCTTGTTTTTATATGCCCTGTGGGCAAGGATTTTGTTTGGGGCTTCTCTATGGTGTTTGATTAGGTCTCTTTTAAGGGACTGTTTCTTTTGGTATGCAAAGGGATTGGGCGGCTTTGCTTCATGTTTAACTTACTAGTTGATTTACTTGTTATTTTGTTTTGGTCATTTCTATCTTTTCTCTTTCTTAATATAATTTCTTATTTTATCAACAATTTTTCATTTCTTATGCATGCTTGATGTGCTTAGTGTATACTTTTACTCATTGCAGTCCAGGCAAAAAGCTCTTGCAGACCTACAGCAAATGCAATCTGTGCATGTAAGCTTGCTTCTTATTTAGGTTGCCCCTCTGCTGGTGATAATTTTTGGTTGGTTTATGGGGTTAATCTTTTATAAGAAATTAAGGTAGATGGTGAGCTGTATTATGTAGTTTTCTTTCGTACATTCATTTTTACGAATTTTGTGGAATGACAATTACTTTATAAAAAATGATGGGTACTATCCTACGTGCAAAAGTAATAAATTTTGTTGTCAATTGGTCTCCGGCCCCCCTCTTAGTTGTGGCATTTTGCCCATTATGTTGATTCCTATCCTTAGCATAAGTGATATTATTGAAAGGCCATTGTTCTTGTGTTGAATGCATCATGCATGTTATTTCGCCAAAGGTAAATATTATTTTCTAATAACCTTTAAGTTGTAATTATTTTGCAGCTAAGTGTTGTTTTTCTACTAGAGATGTCATATTTTCTTTTAAATTCCTTGTGTCAACATTTGAATCAGATATGTGCTCTTGATACAATGATATAGTGCAGCTTATGAAATTTTTTAATTTGGATCTAGCTATCCAGGGTGGCAGCTAGGAAATAGATCTCTGTGGAGCTGGGTTCTGTTGAATCAAATAACCAAGAAGAGAAAAACTCCTAAAGAAAATTGGTATAAACTGAGCACTACGAAATAAAGCGTTACAGTAATTTAGGCATTGGGATGTAACTTGCATAAGCACAAAAGAGAAAAAGAAAGAGTGACTAGTGATGCAGGCATTGTTGCTGCTCTAGCTGCTCAGTGATCAACCTCAGTTTCTGTTTGTCTGTTAATTATTCATCAGTGGACATGCAGGGAAAGAGTGAAAGGCCTAATTTGTAGACTAGGGCCTAACATGGTCCATGACCAGGCCAAGTTATACCTGTCTCTGCTGCATTCAGCATTGTTGAAACTTGCAAGGAAGGGGGTGTCAAGAGATGGTTGTTGACTTCTTGTAAAATTTAATGCCTAATTCTTCTATAGATATTTGAATACCTATGTAGTATCTAATAGTGTGTTTCTTCTTTTCCTGTATAGTGCCCCTGGTGAACCCTAAAGTACACTTCACCAGGGTCAATCACCGGAGAGGAGACGAAAAAGGATAAAACAACCCAAAGACTAAGAGAAACAAGAACTTTTGAAATTGAGAAGAGTCTCTTCTTCCATGTTTGATCAAGCCTATCCCATCCCTATGTATATTGGGTTAAAATTTAAGCCCAGGCCCATCTAACCAAATTCTTTTGGCAGCCCAAGCCTACCCATTTGGACTGGGTGGCCACCAGCCTGTTGATCAGGTCTAGGTATTAGCCAACTCAACCCAAGTTTGAAATGGTGGAATTTCCATTATTGCCTTTCAATGTAGCAACCAATGTTGGTGGACACTCAACCATGCTTACACACGCAGCACCTGTTCAAAAAAAGTTCCCACTTCTTGGAGTTTCACAGGAAATGAATGCCACCTTAAGTGATGCTTTGCTGTGTCATGTAGCTTCTGTGTGGGCATTATCTCTTCTTGAAACTTTTAAACTGTGAAATCATTTTTTTGGGTCCAAATTCCACATAATTTATGCATACTATCCAAGTTATCCACTTCTCTATCATGAGAAGACTTGACATTCAAAACTATTGTCGTTTCTGTCCTGGGCATTAAAAGAAAGGAAGCAAGAAAAGATAAGATTGTGAGACCTTGCTGATTGTCTTCCACATACCTATGTCATGAGTATTCCTAATCTCTCATAGCTTTAATTTGTAGTTGAAATAGAATAAATCCTCTGTCCACAAAATAAAGTTAAAAGCCACTGACTGATATTGCATGGTTTCTATCAAAATGGTTCCTAGAATTTTTTGTAGTTATTTCTGCAAAATAGTGGAATGTATATAACAATGATATCCTCGTTGGCCAAAAAAAAAATACAACAATGATATCATCCAGTTAAAACAACAGGTCAAATGAGTAATCGAATTGCAAACTCATTTCTAATTTTGGCAGATAGTTTCTCACTTTTTTTGTTTTGACTACATCAGTGAGGAATGTGGCAATCTTTTCTGCTTTAGTAAACTAGTTGTGTTAATGATTTTCTATTGCTGCAGCTCGAGAAGCTCAGTGACATACAGCGTCAGCCTGAGTCACAGCTAAAATTCATAACAGAGGCCTGGTTACAGGTATAAATACCTGCATTGTGGATGAAAATGTAACTCGTTTTCTCACTAAATAAATTGTTTTTGTAGATTGTTGAATGCAGACGTGTTTTGAAATGGACATATGCCTATGGCTACTATTTACCTGAGCATGAGAACGCTAAGAGACAGTTTTTTGAATACTTGCAAGGTATGCTCTTACCTACTCAAAGAAAACAAACGGAATCCCTTGTGCTTAAGAGTTCATGTGCTTCGCACATGATAATAAAACAAAAGTGATGGAAGAGAGCCATTTGATAACTTCTTCAAACCACCAGTCGTATTTGAATACTTACAAATGTGTAATGGAAGTTGGGGAATGCAGTTTGGCTGTAAAGGGATATATTTCAAGTTTTCAACAAAGTACAAGAAGTGGGAAATCTATTTTTCTTTCCTTTTTTCTTTAATTCTTTCTGTAATAAACAAGTGGATGTCTAGTTTATGAACACAGTGCTGAAGATTCTCTATACTTCAACTTTGTTTCTTAGTGTAGAAGCAATGCATGGATTAAGCTTGCGTCAATAAAGTACTAATAAAAATGAGGTCTAATGTTTCTTATTGTTTAATAACAACAAAATTATTATTATTATTATTATTATTATTGTTACTACTACTACTACTTTGGTATTGAACTATGCACGTAAGGATTTTCATTCTGGTGTCGACAATAGATGAGCAAGATCCTAACCTATATGAACTATTCATCCATGCTCTTCAAAGAATACATATTATAGGAAACTGAAAGAAAATTTTGACAGTAATATCGAGTTCTGCCACTTTATATTGAACTAATATAATTGGTTATTTTTTTGGTTGAATAATGGTTAGGAGTAGCTGGTGAATATCAGTACTAGAATTTCCTACAAGTTTTAACGTAAAGTTATAGCAATGATACAAAAGGACTATCTGTCATCAAATTTAATGGAAAAAAAACTGACTAAATGTTGAGGGCATGCTTTCAAATTCCTTATTATATTGAGGTGGTTTTGATATTTTAACCTAAAAATCATTTTGGCTGTTCTACACAGTTGTCTGTTTCAATTAATTCTAGAAAATAGAATACAATTTAGTAAACAGGAAAGAAACCGATTCCTTATCTTTCTCCCCTGATGTCTTTTCAATCTGTGTTATGTGCAGGTGAAGCTGAGTCTGGATTGGAAAGACTTCATCAGTGTGCTGAGAAGGATCTGCAAGTTCACCTCAATGAAGAGGGTCCATCAAAAGATTTTATTGAGTTCCGCACAAAACTTGCTGGACTAACCAGGTGAGGCGCATCAGTGCAATAAAAGAAATGGTCCATGAGTGCATTATTGGTCTTGTAGTTTAAGCTTGGGTCCAAAACTTAGCCTATTTTGGTATGACCTGATGACAATAAGATGCATTCTGTGTTGAATATTTGGACCATAGTCTGCTTGTAAAAGATATAGATGGTTCAGAAGCTGCAAATAATTGTAAATGTTGTAGACTAATTCCTTGTTTTACTTTTACTTTTATTACCCAATATTTACTGTCGTTTACTGTGTATTGCAACAAATGCAGTGTGACACGGAACTTCTTTGAGAATTTAGTACAAGCTTTGGAGAACGGTTTATCAGATGTAGACTCTCACGGTTCAAACAGCAAGGCAGCAAGCTCAAAGAGCGTAGACAGTGGAAGCTGTAATGGGAGAGGAGGGAGGGGGAAGGATACAACATCCAGATCTAGCAGTTCCAGAAGTATTGATGATTCTGGCCACTGGTCATGCGATCATTGCACATATGCAAATGTAAGGTCAACTACTATCTGTCAGATGTGCCACCAACATGGGTAAAACTAATCTCCCGTGCATAAGATTGACCTGATGGAGAGATTTAGGGTTGGCCTCTCAGGCTGCCTCCTTGCAAAGGCCAAAGGATTTTTGGTTGCCAAGGGGAAATTGTGGCTCTCTCATCTCACCTCAGGTAAACCTGTATTGGTTTAAAGCTGAATAGAGTCTAGCCCTAGCCCTGCAAGGTGAAAACGAGGAACTGGAGGAAGGGCATTGAGTTTTTACCGGAATATGAGATGTACATTGTTACTGTTGTTTGACCAAGTTTTTCGTGGCCATGTCAGACAGAGGATCAATGCATATGCACTAATGGTCACGTTATATTTTATTTGGTCAAGGTAGTTTTTGCAACAAGCTTGAAGCTCACGAGTGCTTTTTTATAGTGGATAGTTGGGGCATTAAGCTGCATTGTCTCTGAAAAATAAAAAAAATAAATTATTAAGCTTTAATTGAAGTTTGATCAGGCGTACAATGTGAAATAAGCCTTTTCTTGTTTGTTTTCTGGTTTTATGATTTTAACTACTACACTGGACTCATGGAGCTAGTCTTAAATTTTGATTGTTTTAATAATGCCAGTCAAAGTCAACGTCTTAGGTCAACTGCTTTAATTGAAGTTTGATCAGGCGTACAATGTGAAATAAGCCTTTTCTTGTTTGTTTTCTGGTTTTATGATTTTAACTACTACACTGGACTCATGGAGCTAGTCTTAAATTTTGATTGTTTTAATAATGCCAGTCAAAGGCAACGTCTCAGGTCAACTCGCTTATTTGGATTGAAGGATCATACATTCGACCATCACATTCTAAGTGCACAGTTTTGTCTTAATAAAATTGGGATAAATTCTTACACAGAAATTGGTAGGCTAAGCCAATGAAGAGTAATCATATGCACATCAAAAGTTAAATATACTAAAATTAACTAATATGGGCAAAAAATTGTTATTAATTGGCTTAGTCTACCAGATTAAGTGATCAGTACACCGGTGAAGGATGAAGGCACTGAGTGCGCAAGTTTGAATCGGAGAGAAATAAAGCAAACTAGTATTTTGACATCTACTTTACTTTTTTTAATTATTTATTTTAAATTTTAAGTAACTCTCTTACTAATTCATTAAGAACTTTTTAATTATAAAAATAAATAATGTTCTCTCATTATTTCACCAACTATCCCATATATAAAGACATCATATAACTTTAAAAAAATATATAATAGTATAAATAAGTATTCCAATTCATTGTTCTTACCAACGTAACTCTAATATCACCATAACATAATAATCCATTATCTATTGGCCAACCATAGTTAATTATCTTTATTTAGTTTGTGGCAGATCTTGTACATGTGATATAATAGTTAAATGTAACATAAAAAGAAAGACACATGGCATGATCATATGAAGGGATGAAAAAATATATTATTGCTTTTGTCTCTTCCTATTAAATTGAACCACTCAAGTGTAGCTTATGTGTACGAGTATAAATATGAATATCATGTTTGATACGAGTAGAAGTATGAAAATGAAATATGATAATTTTTTAAAATATAGGGCATAAATATGATAATACATATTATAACAAATAATTTATAATATATAAAATATTTTAAGGGAATCTTAAATTTAATTAAGGATGCTAGGCAGTGAAATGTTGGTCACAGAAGTTCACATGCCAGATATATTCAACTTTCAAGGATACTACAGAGGAGGGATCAAATTGCAAATTGCAAATTGCCACACTCTGAAATAGTATAATATATAAATTTAATTGAAATAATATACAATATAGATATTTGACTCCTGAATTGAGGAGAGTTTCGTTCTTTGATAAGATTCTCCGCAGACTTAAACAGACTTGTAATTAATCAATTTCCCTACCCTGCTAACTTTCGACCAATTTCAAGACCAGTCACAGAGAGTGTATCCTCTTAAGTCATCCGCCATTATTCAAAATAAGCGACTTTGGTCCAAATTAGTAACTGTGAACCCTTGGAACAAGTTTCATTATATACTTCTGGTTTGGCAGATAGCATATGCCAACAAGAAGGGTATTAAGAGACCGTAGCCCATGAGAAATTGAGAATTGGGTTCATCTCATAGGCAGTGGAATACTGAAGAAAATGACCAAAACATGGAAAAAGTGAGCACCAACAAAAATGGCTTGAAATACCAATCTGGATGTAATTTTTCCCTCTGATTCCTGAAAGGAGCAGAAAGAATGAAAGTGGGAAGCTAGCGAATTTTGTAGACTAATAATGCAGGATTCCAAAAAACACCTGATTCATTCTACTCTTGACAAGTCAGAAAAAAGAAGAAAAAGATAATTTATGGAACTAAATGTAAATAGGTGCAACTGTCATCCATGTTTAAAGGTTTCTATTTTCTTTGTTGATGCAATAATTTTTTTTACTAATTTATATGAGTAATATTATTTGTATACTATTTCTTTTATATTACTAGAACACATTTTTTCACATTTATTATTTTATAATTATTTATTATTTATCATCATTATTATTTTATAATATATCAATGATTAAAAGTAAAAGAATAAGAGGGTTGTAACAAAAAAAATACAAATAATGATAATAACCATTGATTTAATGTAAAAAAAAATAATACTAGATTATAGAATAATAAAATAATAAATATAAAAAATATAAAAATAATGTGAGAAAAATAATATACAAATAATATTTTGAGCACTGAATGAAACCTGTAAACCCTATGTGCTTTAGCAACATTTTATTTATTAAGATCTAGGTAGGATAAATTCATAAATAGTGTTTATTAAGTTATATTTGAATGTATATTTATATATAGATGTTTTTTTTAAGTTTTTTTTATAATTTTTATTTTAAGAGAAGAATAAAAAAAATAAAACACAATACTTAAAAAAATGTAAAAAAAAAAGACTAAAAATTTTAAAAATATACAAACAAACTTTAAAAATACAAACAAAAATAATAGAATAAATATATAAACACCCAAATACACCAATTCATCTAAATACAACTTAAAAAACACTTATAAATTTCTTCCGCATGCAAAGTGGAAGATCACTCGGCCGACGTACACCAACTTTAACAATATGGAAGAGAAGCCTGCTAACTTTGTCTCTGCTCTACGCCCATCGATAATTCTGCATCCGTAACTGGACTTTTTTCAACAAAAGAATTTGGAAAAATTTTCAATTAATGGTTCATGTGGGCGCGGATAGGATACCTCACATGAGCCCAATGTTCAAATAATTGAGTAGCATTTGGTTTTATTCAGGTCTATGTACAAAAATTGAATCGTACTTAACTGTTGAGACTTTAGTGGTCTAATTATCCTGAATACAAAATCTATAATTTGTAGAGGAAAGGGATTGTGAGTCTGTGACATATGCTGCAACCCTCTTAAGGTCATTTCCAAGATCCAAAAAATGGCAAGGGGAAAACACATGCATATGCCATTTTTAGTAAAGAAGCAATTCTAATCAATCACAGGCGATTGGACCAGCATCTGCCACTTTTGACATCTTTGATAGCTTGCTCATTTTTGGCTCAACATCCAGCCATTTTTGAATAAGTTGAAATACTCTTTTATCTCGTAACAATTCACGATGAGAAGCAGCAACCCCTACTCTTTCAGCTGCTAGAAGTCCATCAGCCTGCAATACGAAAAGACAAAAGACCAATTCCAAGTGCTAAAATTAATATCAAACCTTCACAAATAAGTTTGACTACATGACATAAGCATCAGGAAATAAATTTGGAATTTGTATTAATTGCATCAGACTGTGTAAATAATATCCATCTATTTGGCCTACTTCTACAAGCCTGCAGAATGCATGTCTTCAACGGCCAGCATAAATTCCCTCTAAAGGTTGAACAACTCTAGAACGGCATGCTTACACAATTTCAGCAGTACTGAGCTTCAGATTATTATCAAATTTTCTTTATCACATTCCTCTTAATTAACTAGCAATTTTCTAACAAGCACCACCAACGGGAATAGCGGGCTAAGGATCTGAACACGTCCTCCTTCCAGAAAGAGGGAGAACATGCATTTCATACAATAGTGACTGGCTAAATTTCAATTGATAGTTTGATACTTGATGAATATATAAGCTAGTCATGTATGGCAGTATGGGGATGATCAAAGCAGTTACAAAGGTTTGAAAATGGCTACAGCTAAGTATATGCATAATACAGAAAGATCAAATAGAGCACCTTGGCTGATTCAGAAGGAACTGTTCCATCTCCTTGGACATAAGAATATTGCGGCTGGAACCAGAGAAGGAAAGTAAGTAAAAGAGACAACAACATCTACAGTCAGTATTTTTGGTTCACAGTTTGAGTTCAAATTTTCAAGGTCACTCAAAGTGCTAAGTTTCTCAGTAAAAAATTATGGATATGTTTAATGCCTATGGTATTTCTTGTAAGTAAGAAGTACAGTGCACTGTTTTTAAGTGAATGTGCGATAAGGTTTTGGGAAAATATCCAGATATAAAGAGATTTTATAATTTTTTACAAAAGATGAAATTAGAGAGGAATGGAGTAAGACATGGCCAAAAAAAGAAAAGTAGAGGAATGTAGTATTAAAGGTCAAGTTTTAAGTTTGTTATACTACATGATAACGAAGTTTGATTCTGAAAGCTACATAATGACATTACTCATTTATTCTAGAACCTTGAGATCTAGACCAGTCAGATTTAAATTTGAATTTAAAAATAATCTATAAATTCTTTTTTATTTGCACAATTTTTTTCAAGGAGCACCATGAACATTGAGAGTTAGATTTGTTCAAAGTTCAAAATTATAATAAAGTATTTCCTAGGCCTGAGTTTATAGATTACAGCAAATTATTAGTCTCTAAACACAAAGATTAGAAAATGGCCCAATATTGATGAACTTTTTGAGATTGAACATATCACAGTCTCCATAGGTGACCTTTATCCTTGAAATATAATTAAGGTAGCTCACCATTGTGTGGCATATTTCAGATAAATCCTCTATGGGAGATTTTTCCGAGCCATAACTGCATTATGTACAGACATGTCAGATGCAACAATAGTAGAGAAACTCCTTTATACATTGTACACACACACACACACACACATAACCAACACCTCAGTGGTCCAGCTGATCAGAAAAGCTTAGAATATTAAATAATGCATATGGGGCATAGTTGAATCCAATGAGAATTGTAAGTTAGCATCCCAATATCTAATGTGTCAGGTGATCCAGTTTCTTCCAAAACCTTCCATCTCTCAACCTGAATTAATACTTCTAGTTCATAGAAAGTAGTTCAAAGGCATACTT